>PVJN01023007.1:0-32760 GCA_004026805.1 Lasiurus borealis | reverse complement strand
CTGGGAATGGCTGGGTTCTGTAGACTGTGGATTCTGGGGTTTGCGTCATTGGCCACCCCACTTTACCCACTTCTAAAGAGTGATGCAGAATTTTCGTGGGGACCAGAACAGCAGCAGGCTTTTGATGATATCAAAAGGGCCCTATTGTCAGCTCCAGCATTGGCACTCCCAGATGTTGAAAAACCCTTTACTAAGAATGAAAGGGAATAGCTCGAGGAGTCCTAACCCAGACTTTGGGACCCTGGAGGAGGCCAGTGGCCTATCTGTCCAAGTGTCTGGACTCAGTGGCAAGCGGGTGGCCCCGCTGCCTGAAAGCTATAGCTGCTACTGCTCTGTTTGCCAAAGATGCTGATAAACTGACTTTGGGACAAAAATTGACTATCGTAGCCCCACACACCCTGGAGAGTGTCATCAGGCAACCTCCAGACCGATGGCTCTCAAATGCGAGGATCACCCACTACCAGAGCATTTCCCTTTTTTCCACAACCTCAGCAACACTTATTTGTTGATTTCCTGATGGTAGCCATTCCATCATGTGTGAGGTGATGCTACAAAGAAAATTACAAGCAATATCCCTGATGAACATAGGTGATAAAATCCTTAACAAAATATTAGAAAATCAGATCCAGTATATATTAAAAAGACTATACACCATCATCTAGTGGGATTTATTCTGGGGATGCAAGGCTGGTACAATATTCGCAAATCAATACATGTGATGTATCACATAAACAAAATAAAGAACAAAAATCATATGATCAAATCAATAGATGCAGAAAAATATTAGATAAAATCAAACACCCATTGTGGAGAAAAATTCTCAGTAAAGTGAAAATAGACAGGACATACCTCAAAATAATAAAGGCCATATATGGCAAACCTATAGATTGCTTTGGGTAATATAGACATTTTAATGATTTTAAGTCTTCCATGAACATGACATATTATTCCACTTGTTTGTATCTTTTTCTTTTTTCAGTGTCTTGTATTTTTTTCTGAGTTCAGGTCTTTTACTCCCTTTGTTAAGTTTATTACTAGGTGTCTTATTTATTTTTTGCAATGGTAAATGGTTTTTCATTTTCTGTTTCTGAGAGTTCATTATTTGTATGTAAAAAAGCCATACATGTTCTGATGCTAATTTTGTATCCTGAAATGTTGCCAGAGTCATTTGTTAAATGTAGTACTATTTTGATGGAATGTTTAGGGTTTTCTGTGCACAATATAATGTCACCAATGAATAAGGACAATTTTGCTAGTTCCTTTCCAATTTGGATGCCTTTTATTTTTCTTTTTGTCTGATCACTGTGGCAAGTACTTTTAATACTATGTTGAATAAGTGGGGAAAATAGACAAATTGGTCTTGTTCCTGTTTTTAAGGAAAATCCTTGTATTTTTTGCACACTGAGCATGTTGGCTATTTATAGTTATTTTAATAGGAATATTGTGTTTTCTTTGTGGAGGCTAATAACTTTTTAGAGTATGAAACTAAGTTACTTATATGTAGGATTAGAGTAGAATATTTAGGAAATGTATTACTATTTAAATTAATTTTTAGTATTTAATATAATATGTGAAATATTTTTATATTTAAGGGTATTATTGTTTAAATAAATTTGTAAATTTTTATGTGAATGTAAAGAGTTATTGTTTCTTTGTTATTGATATGTTGAAAATTATTACATTAATTTATTTTTTAAAAATATTGTTATAAGTATGGTTGATAGTAAGGTATGATTCCAAATCCTATATTTTGGAATAGTTTATCTATAGTTTTGAGATTTTGTATAAATTAGCATTTTTATTTATTTATTTATTTATTTTTGTTTATTGAAAGGATAGGAGAATACAGAGGTTAGTATATAGAAATATAATATTTTAAATTGAAATTTTAATTTAAAAATATTAACAAGGAGAAGGTGAAACATCTTTTTGTAGTCTTTAGTCCTGTGTTTGTTTGTTTTTAAATTTTATTTTCGTTTTATATAATTTTAAAAGTGTAAAGATTTTTTTTTATAGGAGCTTTCTGTGAATTTTATTTAATAATTCTGTTGTTTTGTTTTTAGAACTTAGTACTTATATTAATTGGGTTAGGTGAGAATAATCAGAATTATATGTTTTAATAATTAACTCTTTTGTGGATCAATTTATTAGATTTCCAGAAAAAACTGGGTTTTATTTATATGTATGTTTTATATTAGTTCTTTTTCAAAAGGAGTATTAGAATTATTATAAGTAAGTAGGGAATAGTAGTGGAAGAGATAAAGCAGAAGAATGAAAGAAGAAGAAGGGTAAGTCTGGACAAGGAAGCTTACAGAGCAAAGGATATAGTGGAAGAGTTATAGATGGGGAGAGGAATGAAGTATAAGCATTCATTAGTTTTAGAAGAGTTTAGAAATAGTCTTTACATTTTTAAATCAATTTAAAAAATTTGTTTTTCTAGAAGTTTTTCACTTTAAATCAAGATAGGCAGTTTTATTCATTAGTTTAATTTTAGAGTTAGTATATTTAAAATATTTATATGTAAAAAATAATTTACTTATTAATAGATAATTGCAATTTGGCCATTTAAGTTTATATAATTATTATTACATTTTTATTGTTTAAAGTATTATATATGTCTCCTCTTCCTGGTTTGCCTCCCTGCCCACTCCTACCTGCCCTGCCCCCCTGCTCCCCGGACAGGACCCCACCACCCCAGTGTCTGTGTTCATTGATTATGCTAAGATGCATACATACAAGTACTTCAGTTGATGCCTAACTCCCTTCTCTACCTTCTCTCTGATGTTGGACAGTATGTTTTGTGTTACCTTGTATCCTGATCTATTTTTTATCAGTTTATGTTGTTCATTATATCCCACATATGAGTGAGATCATTTGATATTTATCTTTTTTTATCTTTCTTTTCTTTATCTAGCTTATTTTGCTTAACATAATGCTCTCCAGTTCAATCCATGATGTTGCAAATGGTAAAAGTTCCTTCTTTTTTATAGCACTATAGTATTCCATTGTGCAGACTTACCAGTTTTTTAATCCACTCATCTTCAGCTATTTCCAAATCTTAGCTTTATAAATTGTGCTGCTATGAACATAGGAGTGCATATATTCTTTCTGATTGGTGTTTTTGGTTTCTTGGGATATAGTACTACAAGTGAAATTACTTGGACAAATGAAAGTTTCATTTTTAAATTTTTGAGAAAACTCTATACTGTTTTCCACAGTGGCTGCACCAATCTGCATTCCCACAAGTGCAAGAGGGTTCATTTTTTCTCCACATCTTTCACAGCACTTGTTATTTGTTGATAATAGCCATTTGTACAGGTGTGAGATGGTACCTCATTGTCATTTTGATTTGCATCTTTGGGATGATTAGTGTCTTTGAGCATGTTTTCATATGTCTCTCAGCCTTCTTTATGTCCTCTTTCAAAAAGTGTCAATTTAGTTCCATTGCCAATTTTTTTTATTGGATTGTTTATTTTCCTTTTGTTAAGTCGTATGAGTTCCCTATAAATTATGGAGATGATCTGATATAACATTGGCAAATATGTCCTCTCATGCAGTGGGCTGCCTGTTACTGGCACAAGAACAGATATATAAACCAACCGAATAGAACAGAGAACTCAGAAATTGACTCAAGCCATAATATTCAATTAATATTTGACAAAAGAGTCAAGAGCATACAGTGGAGTCAAGACAGTCTCTTCAATAAATGGTGCAGGGAAAATTGATCACATACATGCAAAAATGTGAAACTAGATCATCTACTTATGCCATACAGAAAAATAAACTCAAAATGGTCAAAGACTTAAATGTAAGATGGGAAACCATAAAAATCTTAGAAGACTCCATAGGCAGAAAAATATTAGACATACGTTTTAGCAATATCTTTACCAATACAGCTCCCAGGACAGTGGAAACTAAGTAGAAAATAAAAAAATAGGACAACATCAAAATAAAAAGCTCTGCACAACAAAAGAAACCATCAATAAAACAAGAACTTGGTATTATTTTTAATTTTTTCTTTTAATTTTTATACATTACTTATAGTTAAAGGCTTTTACTAAGAGTGTAAAGGAGGTCTGAGGTTTGGGAGATATTGGCCTTTGAGGCATATTTTTATGTTAATCATATTATTATTTTTTTAGATATTTGTAGAGTGTGCATAAATTTTTTAGGGATGTTATACAGTGGATTAAAGTGTGTTGTTTATGATTTGAGTTTTATAAGGCTTTTATTCCTTGAGTTGTATTTGATTCTTTTATGTGTCTTTATTTTTGTTTGGTTGTTTTAAATAATTGGAAGGGCTTTCAAAATATTAAAATGGGACTGTTGTTTGAACCAGCGATCCCACTTCTAGGATTGTATCCTAAGAATCCTGAAACACTAACCAGAAAGAATATATGCATCTTTATGTTCATCACAATGTTACTTACAACAGCTAAGATCTGGAAATAGCTCAGATGCCTAACAGTAAGACTGTGGATAAAAAGAAACAAATTTTGGTACAGAAATATACTATAATAAAAAAAAATCAAGCACTTGGAGGCTAAATAGCATGCTATTGAACAATGATTGATTTACCAAAGAAATCAAAGAAGATATAAAAATCATCCTGGCAACAAGAAACAATTAAAACACAGCAATACTAAATCGAGGATACACAATGAAAGCAATCTTGAGAAGGAGGATCACAGCTTTACAGGCCTATCTCAAAAACAAGAAAAATAGTAATCAATTATTTAATCCTACAACTCAAAGAGTTAGAAAGAGAGCAACAAGAAAATTTCTTCCGTAAGCAGAAAGAAGGAAATAATAAAGATCACAGTGGAAATAAGTGAAATAGAGACCAAAAAGATCTTAAAAAAACAAAAACAAAATCAAGAGCTGGTTCTTTTTTTAAAAAATATATTTTATTGATTTTTTACAGAGAGGAAGGAAGAGGGATAGAGAGTTAGAAACATCAATGAGAGAGGGACATTGATCAACTGCCTCTTGCACATCCCCTATTGGGAATGTGCCCACAACCAATGTACATGCCCTTGACCAGAATCGAACCTAGGACCTTTCAGTCAGAAGACCAATGCTCTATCTACTGAGCCAAACCGGTTTTGGCAAGAGCTGATTCTTTGAAAGTATAAACAAGATTCTCTAACCAGGCTCACCAAGAAGCAAAGAAAGCGGACCAAAATAAACAAAATCAGAAATGAAAAAAATGAAGTAACAACTGACCTCACAGAAATACAAAGGATTATGAAAAAATACTATGAATAACTCTATTTCAACAAAATAGATAACCTAGATGATATGGAAATATTCTTAGAAACATACAAGCTCCCAAAACTCAATAAACAAGAATAAAAAAACTCAAATAGGCCAATAACTACCAAAAAAATTGAAGCAGTAATAAAAATCTTCCTGGAGAGCACTATGCTAAGTGAAATAATCTAGTCAGAGAATGATAAATATCACATGACCTCACTCATTTATGGAATGTAATGACCAACATAAACTGCTAAACAAAAACAGATGCAGAGGCAGAGAAGCATCATTCAGATCATTAAACCTCAGAGGGAAAGAAGGGGAGGGTGGAGGGAAGGGGGAGAGATCAACCAAAGGACTTGTATGCAAGCATATAAGCCTAACCCAGTGGTCAGCAAACTCAATAGTCCACAGAGCCAAATATCAACAGTACAATCGAAATTTCTTTTGAGAGCCGAATTTTTTAAGCTTAAACTATATAGGTAGGTACATTGTTATTAAATTAATTAGGGTACTCCTAAGCTGGCCTTTGCTAAAAACTAAAGGGGCCAAAGAGCCACATGTGTCTCATGAGCCTCATGTGTTTGCTGACCATTGGTCTAACCAAATGGACATGGACAATAGGGGATGAAGGCATGAGTTGGGGAGAATGGGTAAGGAAGAGAATGAAGTAATAAGGACACATATATAATAACTTAATAAAGAAAAAAAAATTAAATTATCCACCAAACAAAAGCTCTGGTCTGGTGAGCTTTACAGGGGAGTTCTACCAAGCATTAAAAAAAAAAAAAAAAGTAAAAACTATCCTCCTCAGACTATCCCAAAAAATTCAAGTGAAGGGACACTTCCAAGCTCTTTCTATGTAGCCAGAATTACATTAATTCCAAAACCAGATAAAGTCACCATAAGAAAAAAAAAAGAGAACTACAGGCCAATAGTCTTGATGAAAATAGATGCAAAAATTCGCAACAAAATTTTATCAAATTGGACCTGGAATTCCATGACCAAGTGGGATTTATTTTGGGGATTCAAGGATGGTACAATATCTACAAAACAACTTGAGGGACAAAAATCACATAATCATATCAATTGATGCAGAAAAGAAAGGTGTTGACAAAATCCAACACCCTTCTTGATAAAAACTCTCATCAAAGTGGGAATAAAGAGATCATACCTCTGTATAATAAAAGCCTTATATGAAAAACCGATAGCCAACATCATACTCAGTGGGCAAAAACTAAATTCATTTCCCCTAAGAACAGGAACAAGATAGGGATGCCCAATTTCACCACTCCTGTTCGATATAGCACTATAAGTGCTAGCCATAGCGATCAGATAGTAAGAAGAAATAAAAGGCATCCAAATTGGAAAAGAAGTAAAACTCTCCTTATTCACAGATGACATAATACTATAAATAGAAAATCCCAAAGACTCCATCAAAAAACTACTAGCCCCAATAAATGAATTCAACAATGTAGCAAGGATATAAAATTAACACCCAGAAATCTATGGTCTTTTTATACACCAATAATGAACTCACAGAAAGAGAAACAAACAAAAAATCCCATTTACCATTGCAACAAAAAATTAAGATACTTAGGAATAAACTTAGCTAAGGAAGTGAAAGACCTCTATTTATAAAACTACTGGACTTTGGACAAAGAGATAGAAGAAGACATAAACAGATTAAAAAACATAACATGTTCATGGATTGGTAGAATCAACATTATTAAAATGTCCACACTACCCAAAGCAATCTATAGATAGTCATGCTCAAAGTCACTTAATCATACTCAATGGTGAAGAAGCTGAAAGATTTTTCTCTGAAATCAGAAACAAGAAAAGAATATTCATTCTCATCCCTCTTATCCTATACTAGAGGCCCATGAATGAAATTTGTGTACTTGGAGGGGGAAATTCCTCAGCTTGGACCATACCCTCTCACAGTCTATGAGCCCTCACGGGTTGTTGGACATTCTTAGTGCTGCCATGTACGTGGGAGAAGCTCCCACCAATGTTGCTGCATAAGCCAGCCATAAACTAGGCTTCTGGCTGAGCAGCACTCCCCCTGTGGGAGCACAATGACTACCAGGGGACAGCTCCTGCATTGAGCATCTCCTCCTTGGTGGTCAGAGCATGTCATAGTGACCAGGAATTTTGCTGTTGGGTCAATTTGCATATTAGCCTTTTATTATATGTGAAATTCATGCACAGGGGGGTTGTCCTTCAGCCCAGCCTACTCCCTCTCCAATGAGGGACACCTAGTGGTGTCCAACTGCCCATTAGGCCTGATCCTACCAGAATCCAGGTTGGATTGGGCCTAAAAAGGCAGTCAGATATCCCTCTCACAATCTAGGACTGCCTGCCTCCTGATTTCCCCTAAACTCTTCTGGCTGCCAGTCTGATCACCCCCTAACCACTCCCTGCCAGCCTGATAAATATCTAACTGCTCCCCTGCCAACCTGTTTGCCCCTAACTGCCCTCCCCTGCAGGCCTAGGTCCCCCACAACTGCCCTTCCCTGCAGGCTCAGTCACCCCCAACTTCTCTCCTATGCTGGCCTGGTCAACCCTAACTGTCCTCCCCTGCAGGCTGGATCACCCCCAATGTCTCTCCCTTGCAGGTCTGGTCCCTGCCAACTGCCCTCCCGGATGACCATCTTTTGTCCACATGAGAACAGTCATATTGTGTGTTGAAGTGATGGTCAATCTGCATATTACTCCTTTATTAGATAGGATAGAGGCCTGGTACACAGGTAGGGGCCAGCTGGTTTGCCCTGAAGGGTGTCCTGGATCAGGGTGGGTTTTCCCTTGGGGATGGAGTGGCCTGGATGAGGGGCCTGTGGTGGTTTGCAGGCTGGCCACTTACCCTAATGACCCAAGTGGAGGCCCTGGGATCTGGGATTTATTTATCTTCTACAATTGAAACTTTGTAGCCTGGATCAGAGCCAAGCCTTCTACTCACTCCTTGACAGCAGCCATTTAAACTTTGTTGCCTGAAGTGGAGGCCTGGACAGCCAGGGTTTGCAGAAAGCAGAGGCGACCCAAGCCTCCCTCCTGCTTCTCTGTGGCTGTAGCCATCTTGGTTGGGTTAATTTACATACTTGCTCTGATTGGCTGGTGGGCATGGTTGGTGGGCGTTGCTTGGGTGTAGCAGTGGTATGGTCAATTTGCATATTACTCTTTTATTAGATAATACTAGAGGTCCAGTGCACGAAATCCATGTTCTGAGGGGGAGTCCCTCAACCCAGCCTGCACTCTCTCCAATCTGGAACCTCATGAGGGATGTCTGACTGCCCGACCTTCCTGTAGGATTGGTCCTAAACAGGCAGTCAGATATCCCTCTCACAATCCAGGACTGCTGGCTCCCAACTGCACACCTGCTGCATGCTTGAATGCCCCTAACCACTTCTGCCTGCCAATCTGATCACCCCTTATTCACACTCCTGCCAGCCTGATTGATATCTAACTGCTCCCCTACTGGCCTGGTCACCCCCAACTGCCCTCCCCTGTTTCCAAGAAACACCATCTGAAGGATATAAAGTTCCAGTACAGTGATAAATTTGTCCATGTATTCTAGAACAGTATGGCCCATATCCTGATGACAATGCAATATTTGTGCCCATGGAAGCAAAAGCAAAATAACTATTCATGGAACAAATATTTTCCATGAAATTTTTATGGCCAGAATCTTTGTTTGTCATTAATCTTTTTAAATATGTTGGGTATTCTGGAAAACGTATGTCATTTGGGCAGATTTTGCCTTTGCTTCAACATCAAGTAAATTTCCCATTGGATGTTTTTCATCAGAGAAATTTAGTGATAGGCAAAATTGATATCTGACAGTCATTCTACCACAGCTATGTTGGAGAATTGCATTCCAATGTACCCCATTTTCACCGAGAAAGCAGTGTCTATCAGTATTGGTAGTACTTCTTGATGATTATTCTTTAGACATATTCTGTTGTTGCCACTACCTACTTTCAACTTCGAAGGCATGTTGGTCTTTAGACATTTTCTGTTGATGATGCCGGCTATTTTAAGCTGCAGAGCTACATTTTGCCAATAGTAACTTTTCAGATACATTGTCACAGGCATCGCCTTCTTTCAACATCAGATGCACATTGGTCTTCAAACATTCTCTTCTTTTGGCTGCAGAGATATGTTGTATCAATAGTTGCCCTTTACACATAGTCCCATATCCCTGCTGTCATGGTCTGAGATGCAGGTGAATGAGAATCCTGGCTGTCAGGCCACTGAGAGCTTTTTCATGGCTGATTCTGAGGGGGTGGCGCTTCCTCCTCCTACTGACAGAGTCTCCATGGAATCTATGACAAAGCCCAACCTGCCCAGAGCCCCTCTGAGGCTGGGCTGGAATGCTTGCTTCATCACTGGGGCGATGACACATGTGTTCTGCTCTGGCTGCTCTGTACCTTCTGGCCAGAGGCCCTCCATAGCTGGGGTGGAAGGCTGCCTCGTAACCATGGCAACAAAGCAAATATACTAGTGGTTCTCAACCTTTTTTAATGCTGTGACCTTTTAATACAGTTCCTCATGTTGCGGTGACCCTCAGTCTTAAAATTATTTTTGTTGCTACTTCATAACTGTAATTTTGCTACTGTTATGAATCATAATGTAAATATCTGTGTTTTCTGATGGTCTTAGGCTCTACAGCAGCGGTTCCAAAATTGTGGGTCTTGACCCACAGGTTGAAAACTGCTAGCAAGGTCACCTAAGACCATTGGAAAACAGATATTTACATTATGATTCATTAACAGTAGCAAAATTACAGTTATGAAGTAGCAATGAAAATAATTTTAAGATTGGGGGTCACCACAACATGAGGAACTGTATTAAAAGGTCACAGCATTAAAAATGGTTGAGAACCACTGAAATATACCAGCAGGCCACTCATCACTACCACCGCCCCCCCCCCAAAAAAAAAAAAAAAAACTGGAGGACTTCAGCGGTGCTGAGAGGACTGGGCGCTGCCATCTTGTGGCTATGGGTTTCACCATCTTTGTGATGGAGTGACAGTCAATTTGCATATTACCTCTTTATTATTTAGAATACTCTCCATTGAGTATGATATCAGCTGAAGGAATATTTTATATAGCCTTTATTATGTTCAAGTACTTTCCTTTTATACCAGTTTATTGTTTTTCAAATTCATAAATGGCTACCTTATCTGCATCTACTGTTCTGATCATATAATTTTTATTATTTATTTTGTTAATATAGTATATTAATCAATTTGCCTACGTTGAAGCATTCTTGTGGCCTTAGAATTAACCCCATTTGATTATGATATATTGTTTGTTGATGTATTGTTATATTCAATATGTTAGTATTTTGTTTAGGACTTTTTCAACTTTATTCATCTGAGATATTGGTAACACACCATATTAACAAAATAAGTAATAAAGTTATATGATCATAACACCAGGCCTCTATTTTAACATAATACTGGAAGTCCTAGCTAGAGCAATAAAGCAAGAGAAAAATAAAATACATCTAATTTGGGAAGGAAGAAGTTAAAATGTCACTTTTTGCAGATGACATAATTCTTTATATAAAAAAGCTAAATACTACAGCAAAATTCTATTAGAAAAAATAAATGCATATAGTAAAGTTGTAGTATATAAAAACAATGCACAAAGATCCTTTGTATTCCTATATTCAAACAATAACATTTCAGAAAAAAAGGTAGTGAAAAAATTTATTTTGTAATTGTAAGAAAAAGGCTAAAACACCTAGGAATAAACTTAAGAAAGAATGTGAATGACCTATACACTAAAAACTACAGGACACTATTAAACAAAAATGAAACTCTGGGAGGGTGACTTGGTTTGTAGGAGCATCATCCCATACACCAGTGGGTTGTGGGTTTGAATCTTGATTAAGGCACTTGCCCAGGTTGTGGGTTCAATTCCCAGTTAGGTCACATACAGAATGTTTCCCTCTTACATCAGTGTCTCTCGCTCTCGCTCTCTCTCTCTCTCTGTCTCTTTTCTCATCCCCTTCCTATATCTTTCAAATAAAAGTTTTTTGTTTTTTTTTTAAAAAAAGATCACTGAGACTATCTGGGGCCCTAACAAAAAAGAGGAAGAAAGGAAGAAAGGAAGAAAGAATGGAAGGAAGGAAGGAAGGAAGGAAGGAAGGAAGGAAGAAAGGAAGGAAGGAAGGAAGGAAGAAAGGAAAAGAGAAAGAAGAAAGGAAGGGAAGGAAGAAGAAATTATGTATTCATGTATTATAAGAAAAAACATAGCTAAAGTGGATATATTACCCAAAGCATTATACAGATTCAAGGCAATCTTTACTAAAATACCAGTGGTGTATTTTTTTTGTTTGTTTGTTTGCTTGTGTTTAGATTAATATAACCAAAAACAAAAAACAAAAAACACAGAAGGCCCCAAATATCCAAAACAATCCTGAAGGACGTTAGGGGGAACTGGAAATATTACCCTCCCTGTCTTCAAATTACACTCCAAATCTACAATAATCAAAACAGCCTGGTGTTGGCAGAAAAACAGACACACAAACTAATCCTATAAAATAAAGAGATAATATGCAAATTGACCATCACTCTAACACACAAGATGGCTGCCCCCATGTGGACACAAGATGGCCACCACAAGATGGCCAGCAGGGGAGGGCAGTCATGGCTGATCAGGTCAGCAGGAAAGGGCAGTTTGGAGGGACCAGGTCTGCAAGGGAAGGCAGTTGGAGGTGACCAGGCCTGCAGGCGAGGACAGTTGGGGAGACCAGGCCTTCAGGGGAGGGAAGATAGAGGTGACCAGGCCATCAGGGGTGGGCAGTTAGGGGAAATTGGGCTGGCAAGGGAGGGCAGTTAAAGGCAACCAGGCTGGTAGGAAGGGCAGTTGGGAGCAACCCCGCCTATAAGGGAGGATAGTTAGGGGAAACTAGGTTAGCAGGGGAGAGCAGTTAGAAGTGATGACCAGGCTAGCAGGCGAGGGAAGTTAGGGGTGACCAGGAAAGCAGGGAAAGGCATTTGGGGGTGACCAGGCTTGCAGGGGAGTACAGTTAAGGGTGACCAGGCTGGCAGGGGAAGGCAGTTAGGGATAATGACCAGGCTGGCAGGGAAGGGCAGTTTGGGGCAATCAGGCCAGCAGGAGAGCAGTTAGGTGTCAATCAGGCTGGCAAGAGAGTGGTTAGGGGGTGATCAGGCTGGCAGGCAAAAGCAGCTAGGAGCAATTAGGCAGGCAAATAGGCAAGCAGTTGGGAGCCAGCAGTCCTGGATTGTGAGAGAAATGTCCAACTGCCCATTTAGGCCCAATCCAGCTGAGGGTACAGTTTGAGCTGAGGGACACACAGGCCAGCCCCCCCGGCTCATGCACAAGTTTTGTGCACCAGGCCTCTATTAGAACATAATTGACAATCCAGAAATCTATACTATTAAAAGGGTAATATGCTAAATAGACTGGACATCTTCCAAATGTCATTCTGGACAAAGTCAATGTGGCAGGGGCCAAGGTAGAGGTGGTTAGGGGCAATAAGGCCAATGAGGGGGGGCAGTTAGAGGAGACCATACTGGCAGGAGAGGGCAGTTGGTGTCAATCAGGCTGGCAGGGGAGCATTTTAATAGTTGGCATGAAGTTAGCAATCAATAATTACATGAAACTATTGAAAATGTGTCTCACTGTTCAATAGAATTTTCTTCTTATCATGGAAGCATAGCCTACTCAGAGGGTTCCCCACACTGTTCCTTTCTCTTTTGTATTTATTGTAGATTCACAGGCATATTTTTCTGGTGAAAATAATGACTTATGGAAATAGACAAAAATGTCTGTCATCAACATCATGATAGAGATGGTGTTTGTTATAAAGAACATATCCTCAAAGAAGCAGGAAGGCATATAATTTGGAAAGATTCTAAGGTTATAAAAAGTAAAGTTGTGTTTTGTGTGTTTTTTCTTCCTTTCTAATGGATATGTATTATCACTGTTGTATTCCCTTTTGAATGCATTATAAAATAGATTATAAAAACGTATATGCATCTCAGTATGTGGAATTCTCTTAGGGGTTTACTTTTAAAATACACTCAAATATGTTCCAGTGGATAGAGCATTGGCTCACAGACTGAATGGTTCTGGTTCAATTCTGATCAGGAGCACAAACCTGAATTGCAGGTTCAATCTCTGGCACTGGTCAGAATGTGTATGCAAGGCAACCAATCAATGTGAGACATTGATTTTTCTCTCTGTGTTTCTCTCCCCCTCCCTTTCACTTTCTCTAAAAATCAATGGAAAAATATCTTTGGGTGAGAATTAAACAAAACAAAACAGAACAGAACAAAGCAAAACAAAAAGTAGAAGGGGAATTACGTGTCTTATAAAGTTCATTACTATGTTTGTATATAGATTCTCACATATTTTATAAAAGCTATCATTTAACATTAAGAAAAGTTGAAAACAGTTTAGAGATGTTAATATAATTTGTAATGAAAAACAAGAGATTCAGTGAAAGAAATGAAATCTTTTGTTCTTTTTTTCTGGAGAGATATAGGAGCCAGTTTTATTTCAGTTTGCCTCAACATTTTGAAGAAGATGATCTAGAAGTATTGATCCTAGAAGTTTGTAACCCAGCTCAAGGCTTGGTTTGAGATAAATCCATGAGAAAAGCAGTTAGGTAGAGAGAAAGAAAAATTTAGAAATAAGAAAAGTGGGGGAACATAAAAAAATGGTAGTGTGAGAGAGCACCTTATCCTCTCTCCCTGAAATTTCAATAAATTAACCAACCATAATTCAACAAAGAAATCACTGCTCAACATAGATGCATGCCTGAGAGCCCCATACATTGAAACATCTAAATATGGGCAACCAGGAATAAACAGGGAGACACAAGAAGAGAGGGGAGTGCAGATGGCCCACAGACTCAGTCTTGCAGCCTGGAGCTCACAGCTCACCTGGAATGGGGAGAAAACTAGTGGTAGCAGGTGCTTCCTTTGGCCAAGATGGACAGAGAACTGCTTAGAGTGGGAAGTAAGAGGAAGAGCAGCCCAGGAGAGTGAGCAGTATCAATAGGGTCTGAGTTAGCAGACACCTGATGGAACACAGGGTTCTGCCACGCAGCTCTCCACTGTTGAGCTGGGCTGTGATGTTTCAGACAAAGAAATGGAACCACAGAGCACTGCCGCTGCTCAGACTCCCAAAACTCATTTCCTTTGCTTTTGGAGTCTGGTTTAGGAACATATTATCTGTAAACCAAGATTTGTTGGTGATCCCCAGGAGGAGTACTTGGGGAGACATCCCACAGAGGTCAGGATTCACCATTACACTGAGGCAAAACAAATTCCATGCCCAAGTAGCACAGCTGTACTTTTTTAGGAAGCCTTGGAGGTCAAGTCTAGGAGATCACATAGGTAAAAAAAGAAACCAAAAACAAACAAACAAACAACCTTGCGTTTTTTCATCTACTGAAAAATAACAGAAAGACCTTTTCAGAGAAAGCTCCATGCCTGGAGAAAGGAGAATAGCAAATATCATAAGTAAACACAATAATGAGAATGATCAGAAAGAAAATTAAAACTTTCCAGGAAACAAACTGGACCACATTGAAATATGATATCTAAATGACATATTTCAATATTGCAGTTCTGAAAATACTCAACAATATGTGAGAAAATACAGCCAGGCAAATCAATGTACTCAGAAAACAAATCAATGAATGAAATGAGTACTTTACCAAAGAGATTAAAACCTTAAAAAAGAACCATCAGAATTCCTGGAAATGAAGTATGCAATTAAGAAGATTAAAAATGAACTACTGAACATAGAAAACAGAGCCAACCACATGGAGGAAAGAATTAGTGATAGTGAAGATAAGAATCAAGAAATGATGCAGAGGGAAGAATGAAGAGGCCTGAATGTAAAAAAATAAATAAATAAATAAGAGTTCTATGAGAACTATATGATTTCATCAGAAAAAGTAATATTAGAATTATAGGCATTGCAGAGCAGGAAGAGAGGGAGCAGGGAAAGGATAGTCTGTTCAAACAAATAGTGGATGAGAACTTAACCAATCTATGGAAAGAACTAGATCCTTGAAACCAAGAAGGAAACAGAACATCTAGTCATCTAAATCCAAAGAGGCTCTCTTCAAGGAACTTGGTATTACGTAAAACTATAAAAAATTAATGGTAAAGAAAAAATTCTCAATGCAGCCAGCGAAAAGAAGGAAGTAATCTACAAAGGAAAACACATCAGAATTTCAATGGACTTTTTTTTCAGCAGAATGTCTAAAAACCAGAAGAAAGTAGAAACAAATATTCAAATGTCTGAAAGAGAAAAATAACCAGCTATAAGTAACATACCTGGCAAAAATATTTAAATATGAATGAAAAATAAAGACATTACCAGGCAAACAGAAGTTGAGGATTTTAATCACCAGAACACCTCCATTGCAGGAAATATTCAAGGGAGTTATTCTACATGAAACAAAGAATATAAGGCCACAACACTATAAGTAAAATCACCAAAACATTTAGATCATAAATAGGAATAATTTTTGACAATAAACACATGTAAGAGAGGAGCTAAAAGTCTGAACTGGCAAAGAAGCATGAATATCAAATACACTAAAAAAAAAAAGAAAAAAAAGAAAAAACATATTTTAAATAACCCTAATGGTAACCACACATAAAAATCCCCAAACCAGGAACATAGCTTTAAAAAAGCGGAAAAAAAATGGAGAGTATGGAATACCAACAAACAAAAATAGATAGAAACACAAAAGAAAAGAACTAATGGAAGCACAAAGCTATCAGAAAACAAAAGATAAGATGGCTATAGGAAAGCCTCATACATCAATAATTACCCCAAATGTAAATAGTCTGAATTTACAATAAAGACACACAGAGTAGCAGAGTGGATCAAAAAGCAAAATCCAACTATATTCTACCTACAAGAGGCACATCTAAGCTGCAAAGACAAGAAATAAAAAGTAAAAGGGTGAAAAATGATTATCCAAGAAAATAACATTCACAGAAAAGAAATCTAGCCATCCTTATATCGGACAAAGTAAATTTCAAGATAACAAAATACAAAGAAGGACATTCATAATGGTAATAAGAACAGTACATAAAAAAAAATAACACTTCTTTTTTTTAACTCTATTTTTTGATTCTTTTTTTATTATTAATTTTTTATACATATCTCCCCATTGCCCCTCTCCCTCCCAGGAATACCCCAGAGTCTATGTTCATTGGTTATGCTTATATGCATAGATACAAGTCCTTTGATGGATCTCTTATCTACCTCACCTAACTTTAATCTTCCTGCTGTAATTTCACAGACTGATGCTTTACTGCCTCTGTATATATCCTTTTGTTCATCAGTTCACAATGTTCTTTATTATACACAGATGAGTGAGATCATATGATGCTTCTCCTTCATTGACTGGCTTATTTCACTAAGCATAAGGTTCTCCAGTTCCAACCAGGTTGCTGCAAATGGTAAGAATTCCTTCTTTTTAATGGCAGCATAGAATTCCATCATGTAGATGTACCACAGTTTTCTGATCCACTCAGCTGCTGATGGGCACCTAGGCTGTTTCCAAATTGTAGCTATTGTAAATTGTGCTGCTTTGAACTTAGGGGTGCATAAATCCTTTCTGATTGGTATTTGTGATTTCTTAGGATAAATTCCTATGAGTGGGATTAAAGGGTCAAATGGGAGATCCATTTTTAGTTTCTTGAGGAAACTCCATACTGTTCTCCACAGTGGCTGCACAAGTCTGCATTCCCACCAAGAGTGCACAAAGGTTCCTTTTTCTCCACATCCTCGCCAACACTTGTCATTTGTTGATGATTGCCATTTTGACAGATATAAGATGGTATCACATTGTCGTTTTGATTTGCATCTCTCAGATGATTAGTGACTTTGAACATATTTTAATGTGTCTCTTGAGCCTTCCTTCTGTTGTCTTTCGAAAAGGTTCTATTTAGGTCCATTGCCCATTTTTTTATCGCGTCGTTTATCTTCCTTTTATTAAGTTGTATAAGTTGGCTGTAGATTTTGGAGATTAAACCTTTATCAGTGATATCATTTGCAAATATATTCTCCCATACAGTGATCTTTCTTGTTGTTTTGTTGATGGTTTCTTTTGCTATGCAAAAGCTTTTTATTTTGATGTAGTCCCATTTGTTTAATTTTTCTTTAGCTTCCATTGCCTTTGGAGCAGTATCAGTGAAGAAATTCTTTCGCCATATGTCTGAGATTGTGCTGCCTGTGGATTCCTCTAGTATTTTTATGGTTTCCCTTCTAATGTTAAAGTCCTGTATCCATTTTGAGTTTATTTTTGTATTTGGTGTAAGTTGGTGGTTCAGTTTCTTTTTTTTTTTTGCATGTATCTGTCCAATTTTCCCAACACCATTTATTGAAGAGGCTATCTTGGCTCCATTGAATGTTCATGCCTCCTTTGTCAAATATTAGTTGAGCACAGTGCTTTGGGTGGATATCTGGGTTCTCTATTCTATTCCTTGGTCTTTATGCCTGTTCTTGTGCCAGTACCAGGCTGTTTTGAGAACAGCTGCTTTGTAATATAGCTTGAAATCTGGTATTGAGATCCCACCTACTTTATTCTTCTTTCTCAGAATTGTAGCTATTCATGGTCTTTTTTTGTTCTAGATGAATCTATGAAGAATTCTTTCTAGGTCTGTAAAATATGTCGTTGGTATTTTACTGGGTAGTGCATTGAAAGCATAGATTGCTTTGGGTAGTATGGACATTTTAATGATGTTGATTCTCCCAATCCATGAGCATGGTATGCTCTTCCATCTGTTAATATCTTCCTCTATCTCTTTTTTCAGTGTCCTGTAGTTTTCTGCATATAGGTCTTTTACCTCTTTATTTAGGTTTATTCCTAGGTATCTTAATTTTTTTGGTGCGATGGTAAATGGGATTGCTTTTTTTGTTTCTCTTTCTGTAATGTCACTATTAGTGTATAGAAATGCCACAGACTTCTTAGCGTTAATTTTGTATCCTGCTACATTGCCGAATTCATTAATTAAGTCAATTAGTTTTGGATTGGAGACCTTTGGGTTTTTTATGTACAATATCATGTCATCTGCAAATAAGGACAGCTTTACGTCTTCTTTTCCAATTTGGATGCCTTTTATTTCTTCTTCTTGTCTAATTGCAATGGCTAATACTTCCAGTACTATGTCGAACAGGAGAGGTGAAAGTGGGCATCCCTGTCTTGTTCCTGTTCTTAGGGGAAATGGTTTTAGTTTTTGCCTATTGAGTATGATGGTAGCTGTGGGTTTATCATATATGGCTTTTATGATGTTGAGGTATGCTCCTTCTATTCCCACTTCACTGAGAGTTTCTATCAAGAAAGGGTGCTGGATTTTGTCAAATGCTTTTTCTGTGTCAATTGATATGACTATGTGATTTTTATCTCTCAATTTGTTTATGTGATGTATCACATTCATTGATTTGCAGATATTGTACCTTCCTGCATTCTTGGGATGAATCCTACTTGGTAATAGTATATAATCTTTCTGATGTACTGCTGGATCCGGTTTGCTAGGATTTTGTTGAGGATTTTGGCATCTATGTTCATGAGAGATATTGGCCTAAAATTCTCTTTCATTGTGTTATCTTTATCTGCTTTTGGTATTAGGGTGATGCTGGCTTAATAGAAGGTGTTTGGAGGTGTTCCTTCTTGAATTTTTTTGAATAGTCTGAGGAGGATAGGTATTTCTTCTTCCTTGAATGTTTGGTAAAACTCCCCTTTGTAGCCATCTGGTCCCGGGCTTTAATTTGCTGGAAGCTTTTGATGACTGCTCCAATTTCTTACACAATTATTGGACTTTGAGATGTTTGTCTTCCTCCTCATTGAGTTTTGGAAGATTATATTTTTCCAGGAAAATGTCTATTTCTTGCCCATTGTCCAAATTATTGGAATAGAGTTGTTCATAGTATATTTTAACAATCCTTTGTATTTCCACAGAGACTGATGTTATTTCTCCTCTTTCGTTTCTGATTTTGTTTATTTGGGTCATCTCTCTTTGCTTCTTGGTGAGCCTGGCTAGAGGTCCATCAATCTTGTTTATCCTTTCAAAAAACCAGCTCTTTGTTTTGTTGATCTTTTGAGTTGTTTCTTTGGTCCTCATGTCCCTTATCTCCACTCTGATCTTCACTATTTCCTTCCTTCTGAATACACTGGGCTTTTCTTGTTGCTCTTGTTCTAGCTCTTTGAGTTGTAGGTTTAGGTAATTTATTACCATTGTTTCCTGTTTTTTCCAGTAGGCTTGTGGGGCTATGAACTTCCCTCTCAAGACTGCTTTCACTGTGTCCCATAAATTTTGTATTGTTGTGTTGTCATTGTCTTTTGTTGTCATGATGTTTTTTATTTCTTCCTTGATCTCTCTGGTTACCCAGTCGTTGTTTAATAGCATGCTGTTTAGTCGCCATGTGTTTGATTTCTTTATATTGTTTTTATTATAGTTGATTTCCAGTTATATGCCACTGTGGTCTGAAAAAATGCTTGAGATGATTTCTATCGTCTTGAATTTGAAGAGACTCTTCTTATGACCCAACATATGATCTATCTTTGGAAATGACCCATGTGCACTGGAGAAGAATGTATATTCTGTGGCTTTGGGGTGAAATGTTCTGAAGATGTCAATTAATTCCATCTGGTCTAGTGAGTCATTTAGGATGGATGTTTCTTTTCTGATTTTTTGTTTAAAGGATTTGTCCAGTGGTGACAGTGGGGTATTAAAGTCTCCTACTATGATTGTATTGGTGTCAATCTCGCCCTTAATACCCTCCAGGAGTTTTTTTTTATGTATTCAGGTGCTCCTATATTGGGTGCGTATATGTTTACCAGAGTTATATCTTCTTGTTGAATTGTTCCCTTTAGTATTATGAAGTGGCCTTCTTTATCTCTTGTTATGTCCTTCATTATGAGATCTAATTTGTCAGATATAAGTATTGCAACCCCAGCTTTTTTTTTCATTTCCATTTGCCTGAAATACCATCTTCCATCCCTTCACCCTCAATCAGTGTGCATCTCTTTTCCTGAGGTGGGTTTCTTTTTGACAGCAGATATGCGGATCATGTTTTCTTATCCAATCGATTACCCTATGTTGTTGATTGGAGCATTTAATCCATTTACATTTAAAGTTATTAATGATAGGTATTTATCTGTCGCCATTTTTATTCTTTAGCCCAGTGTTCTTTCTTCGCTTCCTATTTCTTTTTATTACAGCAGAGCCTTCAACATTTCTTGCATTGCTGGTTTGGTGGTAATATATTCCCTTAGTCCTTTTTTGTCTGTGAAGCTTCTGATTTCACCTTCAATTTTGATTGAAAGCTTTGCAGGGTACAGTATTCTTGGGTTCAGAGACTTCCTCTGCATGACTTCGTATATTTCATTCTATTCTCTTCTGGCCTGATGAGTTTCTGTTGAAAAATCAGTAGCTAGTCTTATGCGGGTTCCTTTATAGGTAACTTTCTGTTTCTCTCTGTCCGCTTTTAAGATTCTTGCTTTTTCTTTGCTGTTTGCCAATTTAATTATAATGTGCCTTGGTGTGGGTTTTGTGGGTTTATTTTCCTTGGGACTCTGTGAGCTTCTTGGATTTGTGTGGGTTTTTCCTTTCCTATATTGGGGAAATTTTCTGTCATTATTTCTTCAAACAGGTTCTCTAATCCTTGTTCAGTTTCCACTCTTTCTGGAACCCCAATTATTCAGATTTTTTTTTCCGTGTTATCCCAAAGTTCCCTTAAACTCTCCTCTTGCTTTTTAATTTTTTTTTCTAGAAGCTGCTGTGCTTGGGTATTTTTTCCTACTGTGTCTTCTAGCTCACTGATATGGTCCTCTGCTTCTTCTAGTCTACTTTTGATGCTTTCTATTGAGTTCTTTAAAGCAGTGATGTTATTTTTTATTTCTTTGTGCATTTCTTCATGCTTCTTCTTCATTTCTTCTTGGCTCTTAATCAGATTGTCGATTTTGTCTTCCATTCTTTTCATCCACCTTATGATCATTTCTCTGAACTCTCTCTCTGGCAGGCTTATTTCTGCTTCTATTTCGTTTACTTCCTTTTCTGGTGATACCTGCCTATCTGTCGTATGTGGGCTGTTTCTTCTTCTGCCCATTTTTTTCTTCTCTGGGTGTCTGGTTATGTAGTTATCTCTCCTACGTTGATTGAAAGGCACAAACTACAACACAAGGCACTTATCCCAGGCAAACTCTGACCTTTCCGTGTGCCCTGGGGATCTCTGAATCTGCTGCGTGTCTGCGCTGATTGGAGAGTGGTGTTCTGGATCCTTGACTGTTTGGTGAGTGGTTCAGCCAGCCGCAGCTTTAAGAACACCGTAGACATCCACCTCCCTCTGCAAGATGGAATGGTCTCCGTGTTCATGCTGGTGTCTCCGGCCGACAAAAACCCCGCGATGTGGGGCTGCCTGGTCAGGAAAGCCCCGTCCAGCAGTTCCCCGCTTTCTCCTGGAGGATAACTGACTCTTAACTTGCCAACAAACACTCCCAGTGTGACTCTCAGCTGCTCTCTCTCCCACTGCCCAGCGACAATGTTCCAGATGCGTCCGTCTATTCTGCCGCCATTATTCTCATTGATATCACACTTCTTAACATACACTGAGTGGCCAGATTATTATGATCTCTGAATGCATAATAATCTGGCTACTCAGTGTATATCCTATACAGTGGTGCCTTGAGATACGAGTTTAATTCGTTACGTAACCTTGAGGCATGGGAAACTATGAGATGCTCAAGTTGCGGTAAACTGGTGGGTCGTGTGCAGCTGGCCAATCTGCGCGATTACTCCTATCTCAAATGTTGCTTGTATTTCAAAGCAAAAATCGCTCGCTCAACAGCTCGTGTCTCAAAAATCTCGTATGTTAGTGCACTAGTATCTCGAGGTACCACTGTATAATAAAAGGTTAATAGACAAACTGCCCCCTCAACCAGGAGTTTGACCAGCAGGCTGGAGGATCAACCACCTATATTCCCTCCCCCAGGCCAGGCTAGCCAGACCCCACCCATGCACAAATTCATGCACCAGTCCTCTAATACATATGTATGCATTCAGAGATCATAATAATATGGCCATTTGTATATGCATCCAACCAGGGAGTACCAAAATATATTAAACAACTACTTACAGCACTAACAGAAGAAACAGATATAAACACAATAGTTGGAGAGATTAATACTCTTGACAGCTCTAGACAGATAACCAAACAGAAAATCAATAAAGAAATACCAACATTAAATGAACATAATTGACATGCATAGAATCTTTCATCCCAGAATATCAGATTATACATTCTTCTCCAGTTTGCATGGAACATTCTCAAGGATAGACTATATATTGGATCACAAAACTAGTGTCAACAAATACAAAAGGATTGAAATTATACCAAGCATCTTCTCCAACCATGTTGCCTTGAAATTAGAAATAAACTGCAAAAAGGAAGTAAAGAAAATTACAAATATATGGAGGTTAAACTATATCTTACTAAAAAGTGACTGGGTCACAAAGGAAATAAAAGTTGAGATTAAAAAAAGAAAGACAAATGAGAATGACAATACAACATTTCAGAACTTACAGTGAAAGCAGTAATAAGAGGGAAGTTTCTATCATTATAGGTCTGCCTCAAGAAAGAAGAGATATCCAAATTAAACAACCTAACATCACATCTTAAAGAAGTAGGAGAAGGACAA
Organism: Lasiurus borealis; assembly: GCA_004026805.1. Lineage (NCBI taxonomy): Eukaryota > Metazoa > Chordata > Mammalia > Chiroptera > Vespertilionidae > Lasiurus > Lasiurus borealis. Next base: position 9,795 of record PVJN01023007.1, on the reverse strand, counting down.
AAGAAACTCAAAATCAGCAGAAGAAAGGAAATAATATAAATAGATCAGAATTAAATGAAATATTGATGACAAAAAGACCATACAAAAATTAATAGAACAAAGAGCTGGTTCTTTTAAAAGATTAATAAAATTGACAAATCCCTGGCTATCCTCATTAAAGAAAAAAGGGAAAAGACCCAATATAAACAAAATCCAAAATGAGAAATCACCACAGACATCACAGATAAACAAAGGATCATACTGAAATATTACAAAAGACTATATGCCACTAAATTCAATAACCTAGAAGAAATGGATAAAGTCTTAGAAATAATCTTCCTAGACTAAATCATGGAGAATTGGAAAATCTAAATAGAATGATCAGCAGTGAGGAAATTAAAACAACCATCAAAACCTCCAACAAACAAACCAACAAACTCCAACAAACAAAAATCCAGGACCAGATGGCTTCACCAGTGTTTCTATCAAACATTCAAAGAAGATTTAAAACCTATCCTTCTCAAACTCTTTTAAAAAAAAATATTGAAGAGGCAATACTTCCTAACACATTCTATGATGCCAATATAACTCTGATACCAAATTCTGGCAAAGATAACCCAGAAAATGAAAACTACAGACCAATATCTCTGATGAATACAGATGCAAAAATCCTAAACAAAATACTAGCAAACCAAATACAACAAACAGTCATACAAAAAATAGAACACAATCAGTGCATGAATTTAATGCACTGAGCCTCTAGTTACTATATACTAAAGTCTAGTATATAGTATATATAAAAGCCAAGTGACTGGAATGAGTGGAATGACCAGTTGCTGTGATGCACTCTGTGCCTGGCCAACTGGCTCAATAGGGGTGGGACCAACCGTCTAATCTCCCACATCCACTTGCCCTCGCCGACCACACCAATTGGCCCTGATTGAGGTGTGCCAGCCAGACCCCACCCAGGCACAAATTCATGCACTGGGCCTCTTAGTGTATATAGAAAGCCCTAAATACTCTATCACAAAATTTTAGAAACAATAAACAAATACAGTCAAGTTGTAAGATACAAAATCAATGTGCAAAAAATTCATCGCCTTCCTATATACTAAGAACAAAACTTTAGAAAAATATAGGAAAAAATAATTCATTTTGCAATTGCAAATAAAAGAATAAAGAACCTAGAAATAAACTTAAGGAATATGAAAGACCTGTGTACTGAAAATTATAAAGCATTATTAAAAAGGGTTGATTTACAAAAGTTTCCATTAATCCAAAAAGAGGGATAGTAGGATAATATCATGTAAGGAAACATATCTGGTAAGTAAATTAATTTTCAATTGTAATGCTAACAACAAAACACCCATGAAAAATACACTTGGTGTCAAAATAAGCTAAAGGAAAATCATTTGAGCAAAAATAAAAAGGACAGCAAGTCAATTTTATAGAAAAGACTCCTTTATTAACTTTTGGTCAAGAATATGTTTATATACTTTCAGAAAACAACTCCAAGACCAAGTGAACTCCTACAATAGAGAGGAATTGACAGGTCTGCTCCAACCACAAAGACAAGAGGAGAAACAGTACAGAGATGGAAGACACTTGAAGACGCCTTGCCATGCTAGCATTCAGCAGTTGTGCATCGCTGCAGGATGCCTAGGATCAAACCAGAGAGGGTCGGACCTACATTGCCACCATTTTTCCACCATCCAGATACCATTGTTGACATGTACACATAAGGAACTGTTTGACATTGAAACTGGGACTCCAAACTATTGGACATTGAAATTGGAACTCAAACATTTTTTTGTTCTTATAGGTTTATTTCTAGCCTGCAGAGGCAAGATGTTTTTAAAGAAAAGAATCAGGGGGGGGGGGGGAGATCCAAAGGTGAAGAAGCAATGAACAGACTGTCATATTACAGCAGGAAGGCAGGGAAGGTTGGGGGAAGGAGGACTGTAAGAGATCAACTGAAGGACTTATATGCATGTATATAAGCATAACCAATGGATGCAAGACACTGGGAAGGGGAGGGGTCAGGTGAGGGCATGTACTGGGGCAGGGGGTAGGGAAGGCCGGAGGGGAGGTCAATAGGGGAAAAAAAATGATACATAGGTACTACTATTTGTAATACTTTAAACAATTAACAAAAAGAAGAGACCACTGGCCTGAAATAAAAATATCCTGCTATGTTGAAAAAAAAAACCCACAAAAAGAAAGAAAGAAATTAAATTAAATAAAAGGGGTTGAAAAACACACAACAAAATGAAAAAATAATTCATGTTTATTAAGAATTAACATAGTTAAAATGACCACATTACCAAAAGCAATATACAAACTTAATGCAATCCTCATCAAAATCCTCTAATGTCGTTTTTTTAAAAAAAAACAGAACAAAAAGTCATCAGATTTTTATGGAACCACAAAAAACCCCTAAGAGCCAAGGCAAGCTTGAGGAAAAAAGTGACTAATTTCAAATTTCACTACAGAGCTATTATAGTCAAATGAGCATGATATTTGCAGAAAAACAGACACACTGATCAATGGAACAGCATAGAGACCCCAGCTAAAAAATCACATGTATATGGACAGATAATTTTAGATAAAGGAGACAGAAACATACAGTGGAGTAAAGATTGTCTCTTCAAAAAATGGTGCTAGTAAAACTGGAAAGCCATATGCAAACAAATGAAATTAGATTACAATTTGTCCCCATATACAAAAATTAATTTAAAATGGATCAGAGATATAAATATTAGACCTGAAACAATAAATTATACAGAAGGAAATATGGGGACCAAACTTATGGATCTTGGTCATAAAGGACATTTTATGAACTTGACCCCAAAGTCAAGGGAAATAAAGATAAAAATAATTATATCAAACTAAAAAGCTTCTACACAGCAAAAGAAACTGACAACAAAACAAAGAGGCAACCAACCAGATGGGACATGCTATTTGCAAACAGTAGCTCTGACAAAGGTTTAATTCCAAAATAGATAAAGAACTATAAAACTCAACACCAAACAAATTAACAACTCAATTAAAAAGTGGGCAGAGGACCTAAAAATACACCTCTCCCAAGAAGACATACAGCCAATCCTATATAATAAAATTCTAATATGCAAATTGACCAAATTGCAGAATAACTGGTGCACACTGGTTGATGCACACTGACCACAGGGACAGATGCTCAATGAAGAAGCTGCCTACAGCCTGCAGGCCCCAGCCAAAGGGGGTGCCAGTGGGGGTTCTCTGATAGCACTACTGGTTGCCCCACAGATTGACCCTGATCTCTGGCCAGGATTAAGGACCTTACCCACACATGGATTTCGTGCACCAGGCCTCTACTAGATATATGAAAATATGTTCAACCTCACTGTCAATTAGGAAAGCAAAAATCAAATCAAAGCACAGATAACACCTCACACCTATTAGTGTGGCCATTATTAACCAGACAAGCAATACCAAGTGTTGGAGAGGTTGTGGAAAAAGGGAACCCTCATTCCCTGCTGGTGAGAATGTAGACTTGTACAACCACTATGAAAAGCAATCCCCCCAAAATTTAAGAATAGAACTATTTTATAACCCAGCAATCCCTCTCCTGGGTGTATACCTAAAATTTTTGAAATAATTTATTCTCAAAGATATATGCATCCCTATATTCATTGCAGCATTATTCATGGTGGTCACGACATAGAAACAACCAAAGTGTTCCAAGAATGAAGACTGGATAAAGATGTGGAACATATACACAATGGAATACTACTCAGTCAAAGGAAAGGATGAAATATTGCCTTTTGCAGCAACATAGATGAACCTTGAAAACATTATACTAAGTGAAATAAGTCAGTCAGAGAAAGCTAAGAACTATATAATTTCACTCATATGTGGAATATAAAACTGAAACTCGTGAACACAAACAGCCTTATGGTGGTTACCAGGGGGAAGATGGTGGAGGAAGAAGGTGGTCCTAATATATGGTGTCAGGAAAAGATTTGACTGGTGTTGGGTACAAAGTGCAATATACATCTTGTAACAAAGAAACCCTGTATGCTCATGTTGACCAATATCACCCCAATAAATTAAATTGTAAGTAATAAGAAAATAGATATTAATAGAACAAAAAAGCAGCATGCATATCAAACCAGTAATTTCTAATGGTATCCTCTTTATTTATGTAAATACTTCCCTCCAACACACACACACACACACACACACACACACACACACACACATCCTCGGCCCATTAGAACAAAGGAGAGAAAAAAATAACCAAGAAGAAAATTCATTAATTTTGCACTTTGGAGTCTCTCTTTGGGTGCTGGCTTACCACATCCTTTGGGGAAATATTTTTAGGAAGAAATTGGTCCCTCTCACATGCACCCCCTCCTCCCAAAACATCAACGATCCCAGAAGGTATAATAACGCCTTCCTGAGACAAAGAGAAAGGGTTGTCGCTCTTCTGTTACACAAGCAGGAAGCTGGAGCAAGAATCTGCAGATGCCATTGGCAACTAACAGCTTTCTGGGGCTTTAGGAAAATAAAGAAAATCAAGTAGAAACCAGATTCTTGAATCGGATAATCACTAAGATTGCCCATGATCACCACTCTGGATTTTTCAATGGTCTAGAAAGCCATAGGATCTAGAGTCTAGACCAACCGAGTCTCTGTGAGTGACAAGCTGGGAATCATAGCATTGCAGTTATCACAAGTTAGTGCCAACTTTGCTATTATATAGCTTTAGTTCCCTGCACTGTAATCTTATTTTCATATGTGAACACCAGAGATTGGCCAGGAGATCACTTTTATCCGAAATTTCAGTAGCTATGGGAGCATCTCTTTCTTTCACACACACACACACACACACACACAACACACAACACACACCAGTTGACACAGAGCCTCCTATTGCTAGTGAGCGTTTTATTTAATAATTTAATATTTGGAAACTTTCTGATTTCCTATGCCTATTGGAAAGACCAAGCTGAGTGAGGGTGGGAGAAAAGCTGTACTTCATCATTTGTTCATTTCGGCTGTTTGCATTGTTGACTTTAGTGGCAAACCTTGTAATCCTGCTCTTGCAGGGGAAGTCTGACACCCTGAGGACTGGAGAGGTGGTGCAGAAACCCAGAAGAGCAAGAGTGGGAGAAGCTTTGAGAGTTGCCAAGTGGGAGTGAGGTTACTCTTTCAAGTCTGGAGGCCTGCCTCTTGGATGCTTGTTTATTGGGGTGGGAGAAGGGATTCTAAAGCAGAGTCCTGGCAGGGACTAAAGTCGAACATCTCAGCAGAGCTCACCTAAGCTTGAAGGTATGGCTTGCTTCCAGAACCACTGGCTGGATTCTGGCCACCAACTTGCCTGGATGAAGACTGGTCTGTGGTGAGCTCCCTAGCCAATTGGCTGCCTCTAGGCTCCTTTGAGACAATTCCGGAGCAGTGAAGCTGGGAACCAGGCATCAGCTTTTGGCAGTACGTTAGTGTCCTCCACAGACACGCAGTGCAGTGTGTGGGACGCGCATCTTCAGGGACCGTCCCTTCCAAGACAATCTGTGTGGCCGCGGAGTCAGAGTCCCCAGGCTCCGAAGGCGGGGCTCCTTCCTTTGTGCTCATCAGCTGTCACTCTGACCCTAGGAGTGGGGTGGGCGAGTTCTGCTTCCTGGTGCTCACCTACCACTCCAGGGACACCCCTCCCCCATCTCTCAAGGCATAGCTCTGGGAGCATTCTCTCTCCGCCCAGTTCTGTGCTAGCTGCGTGGGCTGCAGCTTCCTGCGTCTTCCGTTAGAATGCTTTGAAACTCCGCAGAGACTAAGGAATGCCATTAGAATTTTTCCGGCGCCCGCCTTGGACTGATTCTCTTCAGCCAGAAGATTGCAACTTTGCAGGTAAAGAGGGTGTCACCTCAAACAGCTCCATTTGACCTGAGTTGCACTTAGTCTCCTTTCTCGGATCTCGGTTAAGTTTCTCAAGCTGCCTGGGAAGCCAGCTCTTTCCCGGGAGGCGGATTGACATCTCAGGGAGATTAGGAGTTCAAAAGGCGCCCGCTGCATGGTTTCTCTTTAAAACTCTACTGGATTTGTGAAGCTTTCTGTGGCTGACCCGTGTTGAGCAGGAGTTTGGGGATGCTTCTTAGCCTCTCACCACACCCTGCTTTAAAGCAGGGGTGAGGGCTAAGAATGAACCTCCGGTGTGATTTATAAGATAAACAAAGCAGCTGCAGCCAAGCCTGGATGCTGGGAGGAAAGCTGTTTTGTTGTGTGTGTGTGTGTGTGTTTTACCCTTTTATGCATTGGTAGAAAAGAAATACCTTGGTGGCCACTGGGAGTATATAAGTGAGCTCTTCCTAGCCACAATGGGTACCTAAGCTGGGGGAATGGAGAAAGGATAGTGATCAATATCCTGTTGATCAATTACACTCTGCGTCATTTTTAGTCTCTTTCAAGAAACAGAAATCCGTGTCTCTGAACCAAGTCGGGATTCTTAGTACCCTTGGCAACTGTAATTCCAATGGTTCTGTTTACTACTTAGGTAAATCACTAAGCTTCACAGCACAACTTGTTCTAGCAGGGAACGCTCCTGCCTTTTGTTACTAGAGGATACTGGAAGAGAATAGAGTTTGATACAGTCAGAAAAGAGCTCTTGTCTGTATTCACTATGTTGTATCCCTATTCACAGGGTTTCTTATGGGATCTTCCCAATTAAATTCCTCACCTATAAAATGCAGCAGGTTGCTTACAAAGCCAAATGAGTGACAGAAGGCAGAAGCAAGGTTTACTTGGTTTATTAAAAGAAATTTAGAACATTCTTATAAAACGGAAAAAAATCAGATATTCTATCTTTTTTAACTATCATATTATGCATTACAAAATCTTTGATAGAAAAGGTTAACTAGAATTTTTAAAACAGTAAACCTTTTAATTAAATAGAGTATGAGTGGGTGGATTTGTTAAAACATTGCAATCATTATCATAGCGCTATGATTGTATTTACTCTTACATATGTAATATTTGTAACACCTACTTCTATTCATCTGGACAGTAGATCAGGAAATACTCCCCATTCCCCTTAGGTATTTAAGGCAAAAAAAAAAAATCAAATCAAGATATAGGGATAACTAGTACTTCAGATATTACGTCAAAATTTAATAAGACATTATTAAAGAAACAAAAACTATATGAATTAATGCAGTTAGTGCAAATCAACACATCAGTAGACATTAAATGGACTTTATCAAGGTAATGTATGAAAATGTCTTTGATTAATAAAGCTTAGCACAGACAGACAAAAAGAAAGTTTTTACATTGTTCAAGAATCTAGAGAGCTGGAGAGCCTTTCAATGTAACTGTTCAGAGCTCAACCAGTATGCTAAGATTGTGGGTGTGAAGACGTCACAAATTTATGCCAAGAAAATGATGCACAAAGAGAAATACAGATAAAATAGATTAATACTAATTGAGTGAATAAATATATATGTTCAGATAGAAAGGCAGATAGTTAAAATAAGGTATAGTGAGAAGACGTGTAATTGCAAATTTAGAAAATTTCTTCCTCTTAAGTAAGAACTTGTATATGGGCATTCATCAAAACACAGTACCTAAGATCCACAGATATAAGAAACTTGTCTCTTTAGTAAAACCTGTCATACATTAACAATTTTTCTAAAAAAATCTTTGCTATTGAAAAATAAAATAACTTTCAATTTACTTGCTTAATGGTCATTCTCAAAGATTTGTAATGGGTGGATACATTTCCCTTATTTATAACCTTTAAAATTTTTCCATTTTTATGCTGATCATTTTTCTGTTATAGTTATTATTGGAAGGTCAAGATAAAATGGACAGAGAAAACTATGAAAAAATTAAAGTTCTCTATAAATTTCATGCCCATCAAATAATTTTCCCTATAAGATAACTTTAATTAATTCATACTTCACATAAATAGGAAACACCAGAAACTTTGCTTTTATTTTTTCTCATTAGGGGAAATTTGAATATCTTGTTAAAGATACGTATTTTAAACTTTTAAACCCTGTTATTAACATGATTAAATGTTTATCAAAGTAAAATAATAATCAGTAAATGTTTACTGATTAACCGTACAGAATTAAAAAAAAATCCTTTTATAAATATATTGTTGAAAATATTGTTATATTTTTATCTGCATGTTTAACTGCCCAGATAAATGATGGCAATACAGATTATCAACATTACATTTAGCAGCTGAAAACTGAAGTTAATCTACATTTTCTAATTGATGCCTATCTTGGAACAAAAATAAAGATATGCACATATTTGTTTAGTATTTAATAATGGAAAAATCAGTGTTTTAAATAGATGAAGGATTTTGTTAAAGAAGACAAATACATAAAAAATGCTAAACAGTACTAGCACAGTAAAACTGGGGACTAAATATTTTCTCATAAAAATATTATTGTTTCATTTTAAAAGGTAAGCTCAAGCTTGGTAAGAAAAATATAATAAATTCTTAATTTTCTGTTCCCAAAATTATAATTGCTAAACATTATACAAGGTGCATCTTGACTTTCTACATTGTGTTGTCTAGACTAAATTAAAATCAGTGTGACTCAACTCTTTAATATCTATGGAAAGCCCACCATAAGCATTAAAAATGGGAGACAGAGCTAAAGAAAAAACTTATCTTTTCTCCTAATTTATGCCCTGTCACCTCCCATACTAAGTAAATATTAAAACTGGTTAATTCAATCAAACTTTAATTGGACATTTACTTCTATCTAGTTATGATCTTTTTAAAAAAATGCTTTAGAATTCTTTCCTCTCATCTGCATTTAGACCTCAATATTTGAAGAAATTTGAGAATATTTTGATCAGAGATATAATATCAGGAATATATTTTTTTAATCAACACAAATATAGATCTGGTTTCTCAGAACATTAGTACTACTAAATTACTCTATGATGAAAATGAATTTAGGAGAATATGCAAATGAAAATTAAAGACATGCATTAAAAATATCAATTTAAAACTACATTGTTCTATGAACAGTTTGGTAAATGAAGAGGACTATTTAAATTTTTAAAAAGTCTAATGATCCTTTTGAAAGTTCAGTTTTACTTAAATAAGCTATGAAAGATAATAGTTTCAGTACATGATCTGCTATTTATTTATTTATTTATTTATTTATTTTCTTAGCTCCCTCCCATTGATCTCATCCATAGGTGTATGATTTTTGTCAGGTCTCTCCCTGTACACCCCTCACCCCTTTCCCCCTGAGAATTATAGTCCACTCCCTTTCTGTGCTCCTGATTCTAGTATATTCACCAGTTTATCCTGTTGATCAAATTTTTAATTCACTTAGTTTTTAGATTCACTTGTTGTTAGATATGTATTTGTTGTTCATAATTTTTGGCTTTTACCTTTTTCTTCTTCCTCTTCTAAAAGAGTACCTTTCAGCATTTCATATAACACTGGTTTGGAGTTGATGAACTCCTTTAGCTTTTTCTTATCTGTGAAGCTCTTTATCTGCCCTTCAATTCTGAATGTTAGCTTTGATGGATAGATTATTCTTGGTTGTAGGTTCTTGCTATTCATCACGTTGAATATTTCTTGCCACTCCCGTCTGGCCTGCATCGTTTCCGTTGAGAAATCAGCTGACAGTCGTATGGGTGCTCCCTTGTAGGTAATGAACTGTTTTTCTCTTGCTGCTTTTAATATTCTCTCTTTGTCTTTCGCTCTTGGCATTTTAATTATGATGTGTCTTGGTGTGGTCCTCTTTGGATTCCTTTTGTTTGGGGTTCTGTGTGCTTCCTGGACTTGTAAGTCTATTTCTTTCACCA
>PVJN01023006.1:0-32751 GCA_004026805.1 Lasiurus borealis | reverse complement strand
TTTTTAAAATTAATACAAGAATTACTTTTACAGTGATTTCTATTACCATGGATTTATTCAGTGATTCCCATAGTCAATAAGAAAATGATAAAGTATTACTCCAATTCAGCAAACAGCAAATGGAGGTACGAAAAGGTAATCAAGTAGATGTAATCCCAAATTAAGATGTGGTAAACAGAAATAAAATGGTATAACTGAAAGAGTACTAAGAAAACTTGTGCTCCAGGCACAGCTCTGTCACCTATAAACAAATAACCTTGGATGACTACTTGAGGTACTTGTGCCTCAGTTTCCTCCTACACAAAAACAAAACATGAAATTAAAACACTTCCAAGACTATGTCAGGAAGATCTAAACAGCAGTCTCAGTGTTTCAGTCCTACTATCTAACCTGCCAGAGGTCCACGGTTCTTTGGGGCTTGAGTAGATATCATGTACTAAGGTCTTTTTTTCATTTCTTGTCTTTATAAATCAGAGAGAAAAGCATTTACTTTCTCAATTTGATACTGTAATTAAATTTATGGTAAAAACATAATACCCACAAGAAACAAAATCCTGTGAGTTCTTTTTCAGCTGAGGTGTCAGCTCACAGAGACAGGCATCTTCCAACATAAAGGCTGACATTTTAATTAAACAAAGATGGCCAAGTCATACTTAGTATCAGAATCATAGTTTCATGATTTGGTCCTCAGGTGTCATCAAGACCAATTTCCTCATTTATAGATAAGAAAACTGTAGTCAAGCCCTGTCATCCAGATACTCAAAGGTTGTGGGTTTGATCCTCAGTCAGGGCATATAAAAGAATCAACCAATGAATGCATAAATAAGTAGAAGAACAAGTCAATCTCTCTCGCCTACCCCCTTCCTCTTGCTCTAAAAATCAACCAATGAAACAATTTTTAAAAAAGTAAGTTGTAGTCAAGAGAATTTATTTATAGTCACACAGCTACCTGAGATCAAATTATAATAAGAAATCATTTTCTAACTTCAAGATCAGTATTCCTCCCTTAACCATGTAGCTTATTTTCATAAGATGATCATATCAACTATTCAGAATCTCTGCCTCAGTTTACACTTTTGATCCGAACATCACATTACAAACAAAATAGAAGATGTTCTATTATAAACAAAATTTTGAGACATCATCCTAAAGGTTACTTACAGCACTCAACAGGTATAGAAGCTGTCTGCAGAGAAAGGACTTTTCCATTGGCCTGTGGGATGTGTACACGAAACACAAGTCGTACTCTAGTATTCTTTCTGCCAATATCAGTTTCTCCTTTTCGAAGTTCTATATCTGAATTGCGGAGTTTCAAAATACCTGCACAGTCAATGCTAGGGAGAAAAAAATAGAAAAATTTTACTTGCTGACTAATAAATTAGTGGTTCTAAATAACTCAACTAAATAGTCATCATTAATTTGGCAAGGAATAACTATCACTACCTAAAATAAAAAATGTCTGAAAAAGGTAAAGGGATTAAGCAAAAAACAAAACAAAACAAAAAAACCTCATAGACACAGACAATAATATGGTGATTGAGGGAAAGGTGGGTAAGAAGAGGTAGAATTGGATAAAGGAAAGATAAATGGAAATTTTTTAAAATATATTTTATTGATTTTTTACAGAGAGGAATAGAAAGTCAGAAACATCAATGAAAGAGAGACATCGATCAGCTGCCTCCTGCACGCCCCACTGTGGAGATGTGCCCGCAAGCAAGGTACATGCCCCCAACCGGAATTGAACCCGGGACCCTTCAGTCTGCAAGCTGACGCTCTATCCACTGAGCCAAACCAGTCTCGGCGATAAATGGAAATTTTAAAGAAACATATTTGTATGACAGAATGTAAGTGTAATAGACTGACTGCAAATATGGCTGTCAATAATTCTTTCCCATTCCTGTACTTACATGCCCTTCTCCTAGAGTTTCTATGTCTCCTATCCTTGAGAGCTGGCCTTACAGAATATGGCCAAGTGATGTCGTATAAGTTATAAGCTTAGCACTTAAGAAGCCTCATAACTTCTTGGAGCCCTAAGCCACCATGATGAAGTTCAAATAGCAGGACAGAATGACCAAGATAATCTTTACTCCAGTCATCTTGGATGTTCCAAACCCAGCTGTGTTACTAGCTGGATTCAGGTGCATGAGTGATCCTAGCCAATAACCTATGAATGAACTGGCTGAGTGTAGACAACTCAAAGAATCATAAATTTAAAAAAATAGTTATTACGCCCTGGATGGTGTTGTTCAGTGGTTAGAGTGTTGGCCTATGTAGGTTCAATTCCCACCCCCAGTCAGGCGCATATGGGAGGCAACCAGTAGATCTATCTCTCCCTCCAAACCGTTTCAACTCTCTCTTAAAAGCAATGGAAAAAAATCCTCATGTGAGGATCACAAAAATAAATAAGTAAGTAAGTAAGTAAATAAATAAATAAAGTTAATGCTTAAAGCCATTAAATTTGGGGGGTGGTTTGTTTTACAGAACTAGATAAGTGAAACACAAAGTAAAAAGACTTTTTAATCCTGTATATATAATTAGACCAGAAAAGAATCACCTACAAGGGAGCACCCATACGACTGTCAGCTGATTTCTCAACAGAAACTATGCAGACCAGATGGGAGTGGCAAGAAATATTCAAAGTGATGAATAGGCCAAAACCAGTTTGGTTCAGTATGTAGAGCGTCGGCCTGAGGACTGAAAGGTCCCAGGTTCGATTCCGGTCAAGGGCACATACATTGGTTGTAGACACATCCCCAGTAGGGGGCGTGCAGGAGGTGGCTGATTGATGTCTCTCATCGATGTTTCTAACTTTCTATCCCTCTCCCAAAATATATATTTTTTTAAAAAATCAAAGTGATGAATATCAAGAACCTACAAACAAGATTACTCTACCTAGCAAAGCTATCATTCAGAATTGAAGAGCAGATAAAGAGCTTCACAGATAAGAAAAAGTTAAAGGAGTTCATCACCACCAAACCAATATTATATGAAATGCTGAAAGGTACTCTTTAAGAAGAGAAAGAAGGAGAAAAAGGTAAAGATAAAAATTAGGAACAATAAATACATATCTATCAACATGTGAACCTAAAAATGAAGTAAGAAATCTGATGAACAGAATAAGCTGGTGAATATAATAGAATCAGTGGCATAGAAAGGGAGTGGACTGACAATTCTCAGGGGGAAATGGGTGAGGAGGGTGCGGGGAGAGACTGGACAAAAATCGTACACCTATGGATGAGGACAGCGGCGTGGGGGGAGGGTCGAGGTAAGGGCAGGGGGTAAGGTGGGAGCCAGGTGGAGGGGAGCTAGGGGGGAAGAAAAGACGAACAATTATAATAATCTGAACAATAAAGATTAAATTTAAAAAGAAAATGCTTTTGTAAATATTTAATATCAAACAACTGCACTTTAGTTCAAAGCAGTATGAATCAAATTGTATCAAGTAGTGGTTATTAATGTTAACATGCCAAAATGAGTTTAGGGGGAAACACCGGTAAGTGTACATTTTATTAAGTTTTGAAGGGAGATATTTTAGTAGAAATCTAAGCTTCTAATAGAAAATGTGGAATACGAGAATCAGAAAAGACAATCTTAAAACTCTAGCCAAGAAATGCCAGACAAGAGAAAAATACCAACCAACAAAAAACTACATATATCAGAGTGAAAATAATTGTAACTTTTCAAGTAGGTTTACAACTGAAACTATATTTTAGATCAGAATGTAACTCTGCCACATCTATATTCATCTAGTTTTAAAAACAGGAAGGAGTTATGAGTAGGGTAAGGCGATGAGTACTGACATGCTATATTTAAAGTATCTTACAGGGTGGCGGCTCTATGATTTATCAGTTAACGAACTAGTTTTAAATAAAGGGTCTTTCACATCCAAGAGAGATCAGGGTTGAAATGACAAAGCCTGAGGAATAGTAAGCAAAACAAGGGAAATATCTACTAATCTTTTCCCACTTATTGCTTTAGAGAACACTAGAGACATCTAATATACACTTATAACTCACTTATGCATAAATTATTTTGAACAATGAATGGTCTTATCTATCACTCACAAAATTTTACCTCCCACTATGTGAAACTACATTACATTCAATTACTGTAGTTAACACAGTAATTAGTTCTTGGGTAAAACAAGCTCATTTAGCATTAACTACCTAGTTATCTAAGTACATGGGAAAGGTTTCTTAGGTTTGGTAACTTCCTTGATGGTCTTTACTCAACCCTTTCGTGGACATATACAAAGTTGCTAGAAGCCTTGGTTTCCATAGAATTTTTGTTTCCCAATTTAATAGTCCAAAGTGGATAAAATGGCCAGAGAAATTTCAGGTATGTCTCTGGAAAAATAGGATGAGGGGCTAGTTGCTTGTTACTATTAACAATTGTATTTCTGCAACTTTGTCTTTTATGGTGTGATCCAGGCAGGCAGTATATGCCAAGTCTGTTGGAAAAGGGACATGAAATCATGACTACCAGCTTTGTTACATGTGCTAGTAGAAAGAGGAAGAAGCAGACATCTTCAGATCCTAGTTTTCTGATTACACACACTATTAATTGTGAAGGACTTTCCAAATTTTGTGAGAATTTGTATTTAATATATTTTTATACTGTATGTTTAAGAAAGAATACAGCATTTTACAACATAAATACATATATAAGATAAAAAGAAAAGAAACAGCCAGGCCAGTGTGGCTCAGTGGTTGACCATTAACCTATGAACCAGGAGGTCACTGTTGGACTCCTGGTTAGGGCACATGCCTGTGCTGATGGCTCAACCCCAGTAGCGGGTGTGCAGGAGGCAACGAATGATTCTCTCACCACTGATGTTTCTCTCTCTCTCTCTCCATCTCCTTTCCTCTCTCTCTAAAATCAATGAAAACATATTAAAAAAAGAAAAAAAAACTCATACTAAAAATGCAGGGAAGAAAAAAACAGTAGCTTGAGAACCTAATGACTGAAGCCATTGTCCTAGCCCTAAAATGCCTATGTGTATATTTCTATTAGAGAAAACAAAACTAAACCTCTGTTTTAGGCATTTTATTTCATTTTTTTTATAACAAGCAGCTATATATAATCCTAATTAATATACTTGAACAAAACTCCATTGCATACTCATTCGGAAGCTGGCCACTTAAAGGTAGCCAAAATTTTTCTTAAAAGTAACATAACGTTCATAATTAGTCCATGACCTACTTGAAAAAAGTTAAAATATTTTTATTTCTATCACCTCGTATACTGCTTGGCAGGTACTACCATGGGTTCATAAATTTCTGCTGAATTGAAGTTTCTTTCTGGAAATATGCTACTAACCTTAGCAAATGTACTATGATTATTTATATAATGTTATTCAGTTTAGAACAAATATTTTATTTTTGTACTATAAAAAAGGTATGTTTTTTGCCCTAGCCAGTCTGGCCCAATGAATAGAGCATTGGCCTGTGGACTGAAGGGTCCCAGGTTCAATTCTGGCCAAGGGCATATGCCTGGGTTGTGGGCTTGATCTCCAGTAGGGTACATGCAGGAGGCAGCCAATCAATGATTTTCTCTCATCATTGATGTTTCTATCTCTCTCTCCTCCTTCCTTCCTTTCTGAAATTAATAAAGAAATGTATATAAATATACATATTCTAAAATGTTATGTTATTTTTTTTTTCTCAAAAGTTGTTTGAGGGGAAAAAAAGCTATTTATTTGGGGGTGTTTCAAAATACCTGGCCGACATATTGTTTTCAGGAAGAAGTGGAATTTCCAGAACCTTTGTGCTGGCAATTATTATCTCTTGGCTTGCAGTAGCAACTGTCTTCCCAGTGATTCGATGCACCTGGTAAAATGCATGAGGGCGTAAATATCGATCATCTGCTGTTCCAATAAACATCTGTAGATTTATCGGCTTTTCACTATAGCCCAGCAGCTAATCAGGAAGAAAAAAAAAGACAAAAACTCTAATTATTATCCATGCATTTTTCAATAAGCTTATACCAATAAATCTATTTTATCATATACATGTATATAATTTCTGTATCATATTATTGATAGATGAAACATTTTTTTAAAAGACATTTTAAAAAGTAGTAAGCGGGTGTGGTCTCCCTCAAAGGAGCAGGCACTCACCTTTCTTTCTCAGGCCAGCCTCTCTTAAACTCTAAGAGTCCCCATGAGATTTGCAACTAGGGGAGCAATGAGGAGGTCCCAGGCTGACCTCCTAAACCTGTCTTCAAGGCCCTCTTTTCTTTGACTTTCCAGTGATCCAAAGCACCTCCATCCAACTCATTTCTTTCCTGTGATATCTGTACTGAGCCAAAGCAGCCTCACCTAGGCTCTCTCCTGCTGCTGCTTCTATCATAAGCCCTTTCTTATTTCACTGTCCCCAGCTTTAATAAATGTACTTCTCAAAATAAAACATAAACTAATTACAAAATTTCGAAGGTTGTTCACTTACTACTTTATTTAATTTAAGGATTATAAAATTCTGGAATATATTAAAAGGGATCATGGTGTGTTTTTTAAAATTTTGTTTGTTAGTTTATTTTGTCCATTAGATTCCTCAGATGAGTAAAATCATACGGTGTTTGTCTTTCTCTGACGGTCTTATTTCACTTAGCATAATGTTCTTCCAGGTCCATACATGCTATGGCAAAAGTTAAGATTTCCTTCTTTATGTATAGCTGAGTAGTACTCCATTATGTAAATGTACCACAGCTTTTTTATCCAATCATATGCTAATGGACAATTGGGCTAATTTCAAATCTTAAAAGGCTAATATGCACCAAAAGGCAGAACAACCGGTTGCCACGACATGCACTGGCCACCAGGGGGCAGATGCTCAATGTAGGAGCTGCCCCTGGTGGTCAGTGTGCTCCCACAGGGGGAGTGCTGCTGAGTCAGAAGCCGAGGTCATGGCCGGTGAGCACTGCTGCCATGGCAGGAGTCTCTCCCGCCTCTGTGGCAGCACTAAGGATGTGTGACTAATGGAAATGGGCCTAAGCCATCAGTTGGACATCTCCTAAGGGCTCCTGGACTGCAAGAGGGCACAGGCCAGGCTGAGGGACTCCTCACCCGAGTGCATGAATTTCATGCACCAGGCTTCTAGAGTGTGTGTGTGTGTGTGTGTGTGTGTGTGTGTGTGTGTAATATGCAAATAGACTGCATGGCAGAATAATCAAACAACCAGTTGCTATGATGTTTGGTGACCACCAAGGGGCGTGCGCAAAACATGGTGGGCATTGGCTGTGGTGGGATGGTGGAGCAGGTGAGCAAGGGCGCCAGTCTTGTCATTGGGCCAAGCCTCTGCTGGTTACTGAAAATTCTTTGCTCCTATGGGCCACAGTCTCGCCCGTCACTCGCACCTGCTGCTGGCTCCAGCCCTGCTCACACTTGCTGCTGGCACCAGAGCTGTTACTTAAACCCTCTGCCAGTGCCTGGTGCTGGCCCCAATTGCTCAGTGCCATCAGTGGGTGCAAGCAGTGGCTGCCAGCCCCAATTGCCCCTCAGGAGCAAGGAGAGGTGGAGAAGCCCTGTGGGTTTATTGGGGTCGGCAACCGCCACCTGCACCTGCTGCCGGTGACAGCCCCACTTGCACCCACTATTGGCGCCAGGCCCACTTGCACCCACTACTGGCGCCAGGCCCACTTGTACCCACTGCTGGCGCCAGACCCAATTGCTCCACGCTGTCAGCAGGTGTGAGTGGGGCCAGTGCCATCAGCATGTGGGAGCAGCAGCAGCAGCAGGAGCGGGGCTGCCGGCAGAGAGGGGGTTGGGGGATGCAGTGGGAGGGGCTGGGTGGGGGCACAGAAGATGGGCTGAGACCCGCCCCTGTGCCCACTGCAGCCTCGTAGCCCACAGTTCCTTGGTGCACAAACTTGTGCACTGGGCCCCTACTTATAAATAACACTGCAATGAACATAGGGATGCATATATTCTTAGGAATTCGTTTTATAGACTTTGGATATATTCCCAGAAGTGGAATCGATGAGGTCATAAGGAAGTCCATTTTCAAATTTTTGTTGTTGTTAATCCTCACCTGAGGATATTTTTTCCACTGATTTTCAGAGAGTGGGAGGGAGGGAGAGAGGAGAAACATCGATGGAAGAGACACATAGCAATTGGTTGCCTCCTGTATTTGTCCTGACTTGGAGCAGGATCAAACCTGCAACCCAGGTACATGCCTTTGATCAGGAATTGAACCCGTGACCCTTCAGTGCATGGGGCAATGCTCTAACCACTAAGCCCACTGGACAGGGCAGCATGGCAGTTATTTTGTCAGATCACCATCTTAAGCTTTTCCTGGGCTTTATTGCAGCTTTAGTCTGATTCCTCTGCTTTGAAATGGCAGCTTCCTTGCACTGGGTGGAGGTCTTAGAAGCTTCAGAGAGATCTCTCACCACTTCTATTTTTGGCCCCAAGTGCTTCTAGGAGAAAGATTTTTCTCAATAGCTGTTTAATCCATTAAACCAGAAAGGGAACAACATAAAATATGGCTTGCATAAAGTCTATTTTTCAGTAAGCATAGTGGAGGAGCTATCCAGCTTTTTGAGGCAGCACTTAGGTGGAGTATTTGGTGCCCAACCCCAAGCACTGTCAGTACAAGTTGTGGTCAAATCACAGTGTCAGTGATGTTTTCACTACAGCAATACTACGTAGGTGGGTGGACAGTGTTCCAGGCTATGCAGCTTCCAAGCCCGAGATTTTATTTTATGAGCTCCCTAATAACCTTTAAAAAAAATTCTCTTCTCCAAAGAAAAAGAAAATTATCTTCTATTTTTGTATTATGGTTTAGAAAATATCCCAATATGTGATAAAAATAGTGTCCGGCATGTAGTTAGTGATAAACAATTAGCTCTTGATCTGCATTCATGATTCTAAGAACAGAATCAATCAGAGTTTCAAGTGTGAATAAGGATATTTTTTTTCCTATTATGTGATCCTTCAGATGAATGCTTTACTCCTTCACTGCTGGCCCATCACTGGCTTTATAGTAGAGTTTGTAACTAAGCAACATCATAATTTATTGATGTATCCTCTGCTACAGGAAAGGACATGAAGACTTTTGCCTATTATCAGATAATATAATTTTTCCGGGATGGTTTTCAGTCCTGTAACATTTACATGGCAAGTAAAGCCTGGACCATTGCAATAGCCTTATAAGTGTTCTCTGTTTTTACTTTTGCTCCTCTACAGCCTATTCTCTGTCCAGGAGCCAGAGCGAACTTACATTAACCAAAAAATTTCAAGCTCCTAAGCTCCTGCTCAGAACTACCAAGTGGCTTCTTTCCACACAGAACTAAATTCCAATGCCCTATGATGATTTACAGGGCCTATGTGATTTAGGCCTTGGCTAACTTGTTCCCTTACCTTCTACTACTCTATTGCTTCCACACTGCTCTGGCCATTGGGTCTTATTACATGAACTCCCCAGGCTCATTCCTAACCTCAGGGCCTTTACACTTAATATTTTATTCCTCTGAAATATTCTTCCTTCTCAGCTTCATATTATCTTACTCCTTCAGCTCTGTACTCAAAGGTCAACTCCTCAGAGAAGACCATCCTGTCTAAAATATCACATCTCCTTATCCTATTTACCATTTTCTATAGTAACTGATCACAAATGTATAGTATTATACATTTGTTTATTATGTCTTCCTCAGTACCATGTAAGTTCCAAAAAGGCAAAAACTTTTCTTTGGTCACCATTCTACCCCTTCCCTCTTTTCACTGAGGATCAATTATGGAACTATCCACAGTGAATGTTACTGCTTCAGCCGGTATTATATAGGTGACACTTAATAAAGAACCAAGTAGCATGTATTAAAATTTAAGAAGTTAGTGAACCTTGGCTGATGTAATTCAATGGTTAGAGCATCAGGGTTCCATTCCAGTCAAGGAATCTATCAATATTTTCTGTTGTAATTTCTTTATATATATATATTTAGATATAGATTAATAAATATTAAAGTTTTAATTAAATGGAAAATCCTATCAAATAAAGAATATGCTAATTGATCCTTATTCCATCTCAAAGATGGTGGCGCCTACAGTCAATAGAGATATGCTAATTGCTGCCAAGCTCTCAAAGATGGCAGTGCTCACAGCCACAAGATGGCAGCGCCCAGTCCCCTCAGCCCTGCCAAGGCAGCGGGTGCTCAGCAAGGCCTCCAGAGTCCCCCAGTCCCCTCAGCCCCCAGTCACTCAGGGCTGCCCAAGACTTGCACTGCCAGCAGTGGCAGCAGCAGAGGTTTGATGGGGCGTTGCCCTCCTCTGATCGTCAGGTCAACTCCCACTCCATGAGAGGGGGCAGGCTGAGGGCCCCTCTCCAGTGAATGAATTTTCATGCACTGGGCTTCTAGTATTCCATAAAGAAACAATATAAAGTATAAATAAATCAATAAAGAAACAAAATAAAGTATAAATAAATCAATAACTAAGGAAGAAATGGCAAGAGTGTGGAAATATGTGTGCATATGCACACAAGTTAACTTCTGCTATTTTTCTCTTTTGGTTTGTATGGAGGCAGATGTATAAGTGACCAAGCAGAATGAGATTTATCCACAATTCTAAAGAGGTGAAAAGATGAAGGCAGAAAGAAGTGATATACTATTTTAACTAAATTATTCATTTAACTCTAAAACTCACTGCGGAATATATGTCATTTTTTCCAGTTTATAGATGAAGTATCTAAAGTTAAGAAAGGTCAGGGAACTACCCCAAACTGATGGCTAATACATGATTATCCACTCCTTTTTGCCCTATCTGCCTTTTCTCAATCTTTCTTATTTAATCCTAAATTGGAAAATTATTCTATGGAATCAACTATTTATCTAGTAGAGGAAAAAAAATACCAATAATTTTACCACTTGCCTCTAAATACTGTGAAGCAGACAGTATCCATCCTGTCATCTCTAGAGCCTAGTATGTAGTACCTACCACATTACAGGCATTCAATCATTGTTGAATGAACGAATTTTGGAGTAGGAGTACAACTAGTTGGAGCAAAGTAACTCATGAGGTTAGCCAATAGAAGTACTTAAATAAGAATTATAGCCACTAAAGTAGGTGTTCAAAATAAAGTAGTTACATCTAAAATAAAGAACACAAATAAAAAATTTTATTGCTATCTATTAAGTTACCCAAATATCACATAATGTACCAGTAAGTACTGTATACCAAAGTATCATAGTCATATTAGATGACTCACATTAACGCCTGCTTGGTAAAGACATAAGCCACTTGTCCTTTATACTTCGATAGTAAAATGAACGAGAATAGGGGAAGGTAATTATGCATATAAAACTTCAAAGGGAATACATTTCATAACATATATTTTGGTCAACATCTGCTCCAAGTGTATATACTATTGCATAAGAAAAATAGGGTTCTCTTTTGCATCTTGGGGATTTTAAAAGAACATGAAATAAATTAGACTATCATCCTGTCCCATTTTCAGAGAAGCATTATGTTACAGGCAGTAAACAAATTCTTGTTAATATTAACACTACTTTCTAAAAACATTCTTCTAGTATCAGTATACTTCTCTTTAGGCCACCCTCTGCTTCATAAAAGAAAGTAAGTCAAGTTGTTTGTTATGTTTCTATATCGTTTCCATAGCAAAGGTCTGTGCCTGCTTAATTTAACTAAAGCTGGGAGTTTAAAGCCCGAAGAACACTATAGGAGAGACTAGACCACTTCGATAAGAGTAGTTCTATTAGTTCTACTAAATAACTTAGGGGGAAGGGATTCTAATATATTAGAATCATGATAATACATTGTAGAGATACTAAAAATACAAAATTAAATTTCCATACTATAAACTGCTTCAAAGTGAAAATGCACACATAATAATATCATATAAAATATCATCACTTGCATAACTCATGGACACAGACAATAGTGCAGTGTCAGCCTGGGGTGGGATAGGAACCAGGTGGATAAAGGTAAAGGAGGGGAAAATAGGAGACATCTATAATGCTCTCAACAACAAAGATAATAAATAAAAATAGTTAATGAAACTACATAAGTAGATATGGAGGAAGATTGGGGAAAATATACAAAAATAATTAGTAGTAGACTCTGGTGATTTTTTTTCATTTGATTTTCTAAATTGCTGTAATAAATAGTATTTCTTTAAAAATAATTTTTCCCTAGAGTTTGCCCAGTGCAGAGTCGATCCAAGAGGAATATCTTTTAGCCTAACAAAAATAAAACACAAAAAACCCTCAATGTGGAAGTGCTGCCATATCAACAAGGACATAAAAGCTCAACAGAGGCTTTCTAGTTTTGAATTTTCTCCTCCAGGCTCAGTAGTACTAACTGAATAGACTCCATCATTAGCAGATGTATATTTGCATACCTTCACAACAGGGTGTCCACCGGTAGATGCTTTTACTGCTCCTCGGCTACCTTCAGTTTCATAATGGGCTCGATGATGAGTTTTAGGTTGCACTTCTATTTTCAGTTCACATTGTCCAAAATGAGTAGGTAAAGGCCAGTCTAATGGAGGTAATGAAGATGTGCTATAAACAAAACACAAAAAGACGCATTTCACCATGCTATTATTGCCAAGCAGTGATTCAAATCACTTATTGTCAGCACCAACACTTCTTCCTGTGGTCTTGGAGACAAAGTATTCCCAAGTAAAGCTTCACTTAATAAGTTACACCATCCTATATGGGTGGGTGTTTAAGAAATACTGGATTTAATGATCACTTCTTAACCTGAAGAATAAAATTGATTTTTATCATCTTTAGTTTCCTGTATTTTTTTAAAAAGGACAAAGTATAACATTTGTAAAACTATAAACTATTTCTCAACTGTGTGTGCATAAGTACAAAAACAGCTAAAATATACTAATTTGATTTCTTAATGAAAGATGCACATCTCTGTATATGTATCAGTATCTCTCCAAGGATCCAGGGCCCCTGAGTCCCCCTCCCTGGTGTCAGGCTACTATACATGTGGCTCCCCCCATTTCCTTCCTATTGCTCTTTACCCTGTCGCTCTGCAATATTGATTATAATTAGCAATGTACTGCAGTTTGAGGTAAAATTTTAATTTTAGGACATTCCTAGCTTTAAAAATATAAAGCCTATCACTGCAGTATCTCAAATGATCAGTAAGATCATTTCAACAGCTTAAAGGACTACAGATTCATTTAGATATACTCACACTGAAAATATAGAATCGGAAAAGAAACAACTTATATAGCCATAGGTCAAATATTAATGAACTCAAAGCCAGAATGATTCGTATTAAAGTAATATCTTCTCGCCTGGCTGGCGTGACCTATAAACCAAGAGGTCATGGTTCGATTCCCAATCAGGGCACATATCTGGATTGCAGGCTCAATCCCCAGTTTGGAGCTGCAGAAGGTATCCGATCAAAGACTTTCTCTCATCATTGATGTTTCTTTCTCTCTCTCTTTCTCCTATGCTCTCTTAAATAAACTGAGTGGCCAGATTATTATGATCTCTGAATGCATAATAATCTGGCCACTGTGTGTTTATATGTGTGTGTGTGTGTATATTAGAGGCCTGGTACATGAATTCGTGCATGGGGGGGGGGCGGTTCGGCCAGCCTGGCTAGGGAGAGGGGACATGGGCAGTTGGCCAGCCTGCCTGCTGGTCGAACTCCTGGTCGAGGGGACGATTTACATATTAGCCTTTTATTATACAGGATATACACTGAGTGGCCAGATTATTATGCATTCAGAGATGATAATAATCTGGCCACTCAGTGTATATACTATATATATTTTAAAAGTAATATCTTCTCAATGATTGGTATGGGACTTTTAAGGTCTCTTCTACCTTCTAAAATGTATTATTCCTACTGTAAATTTCTAAATTATTTCATTGATTTTTGACTGTCCTCATTCTAGCTTTACGGGTTACTATGTAACTCAACAGTATTAATTTTTATTACTCTCAGCTAGTTTTTGCAGTTGTTCTAGACTTAAACAAATGCCTAATAAGATTAAGATTATTTTCAGAAGCAGAGTGATAATCTCAAAGGTATCTTCAGAACTATAATTTTACATTACATTTTTCTAAAGATCTGAATTCATAAACAAACATTTATACCAATGAAAAAGCTTTCTGAACAAAGTAAACAAACCCAACTCTACATGGTGATTTAATACATGGTAAAGTTGTCTTTTCTAATCAATTATGTATTAGAAAGATTCTATAAGTGGTATTGTCATGGCTGATTAGCCATTTGGAAAATAAAGTCATTACACTATTCTTGAGTCCTTAGCTGGACTCAAGAGTCTATATAAATATAAAATTTACAAATATAGCCAAAACCGGTTTGGCTCAGTGGATAGAACGTCGGCCTGCAGACTGAAAGGTCGCAGGTTCGATTCGGTTAAGGGCATGTGCCTTGGTTGCCGGCACATCCCTAGTAGGCGGCGTGCAGGAGGCAGCTGATTGATGTTTCTCTCCCATCGATGTTTCTAGCTCTCTATCTCTCTCCCTTCTTCTTTGTGGAAAATCAATAAAATATATTTTAAAAAATAAAATAAAATTTACAAATATAATAGTACAAACACTATAAATATTTACAATATAAATATATATTATGTTACATGCAAAATTATACACATAAAAACTATTAGAAATGCATGAAAATTAGATTTTTTATCTATCTTTAAATTATTTTAGAATGGGGTAAGACTTTCAAATATAACACAAAACTCAAAATCCATAAATCTGAATACATAAAATTTTAAAATTCCTCTACAGAGTGAAAACAAATCATAAATTTATGAAGTTAAAAGACCAAAATTAGGGTTAAAAAACCCACTTACCACAAATATGAAAAGGCAAATTTTACTTGTATATTGAACTCTTAGAAATATAAAAAGCTTATTACCAATTAGTTTTATTAGTAACTTAATTCATACTATAATCCATCCTTTACAAAAACCTTTTTTAGGTAAGAAAATTCCTTGTAGCCCTGGCCTGGTAGCTCAGTTGGTTAGAACATTGTCCCAATATGGCCAAGGTTGCAGATTCGATCTCTGTGCAGGGTACATACAAGCAACAACCAATAAATGCATAAATAAGTAAAACAACAAACAATGTCTCTCTCTCTCTCTCTCTCTCTCTCTCTCTCTCTCTCTCTCTCTCTTTCTCTCTGTTTCTGTCTCTCCCTCTTGACCCCTTTCTTCTCTCTAACTATCAATAAATTAAAAAATAAAATTCCTCCTAGGGATTCTTAAATGTAATTTGTTATCTACAATTCATTATCTATATACTTTAAATTATAACTTTAGTCTATCTAAAGATACTTTTAAGACTCAGAAGAAAATAAATGCAGATTTTTAATTATTTGTCTGGCAGAAATAAAAAATCATAAGAGAGAAGAAGAAGAAATGGTCAAATTATTCCATATAGATAATGTAGTTTACATGCCACGAATAATCCATAAGTATGAATAACAGGCAACCATTTCATCAACTCACCGAAATATAGGGGTGTGGCCAGGCTTGGGTTTGCTCCAGGTAAAGGGTGAAGGAACTGAAAGAAAGTGGTCACCAGATGAATCTTTTTTTAAAGGATACTGAGATCCAAGGCCATCATCTATTGAAGTCTCCCGGGATGGTGATAAATTCCCTTGGTCATCTGAACAGAGCTCTAAGTTTCCTGGTAGTACAGTAGCTTGATCTTCAGAAGTCTTCCTTGTTTTTAGAGGGATATCAGTCTCTACATAGTACTGAAATGGTGGAAGAAGTGCCGGACCAAGGCCTGATCCACCCTGGACAGAAGCATTGAGCCAGGTATCTTCTGTTACACTTCCCCTGGGGGAGTGACCAGGAGAAGGAACAGGTGAGTGATGGGGTGAAAGGGACCCAGCATAACAAACCTCAGCACTAGAGTGTCGCCGTTTCCCACAGGGGGAAGTGGGCCTTGATGAGGGTCCTGAGGCTGGCCTGGGGCTCAGCCAATTCTCATCAGTGATACTAGATCTAGGAGAGTGGCAAGGAGATTGCCTGGGTGACAGTGAGTGTCCAAGTCCATATTGTTGATGCCAGGATTCTTCTCCAGGGCAGCCCCCTGGAGAGCCACCAGGAGAAGTCAGAGGGGATCCAAGAGTAAATCGGGCAGCAGCTTCATTCAATTCTGAATCCACATCATCATAAATATGTGAAAGAGATTCACAAGAAGATGCATCTGAGAACCAGCTTCTAGAAGAGATGCTGCTGGCAGGACTAGGACTAAGGGAAGACTCCCGGTAAGATGGCTCAAGAGGAAGATAGAGATGATCTCTAGAAGGTCTTTCCAAATATTCCTTTTCTGGGTCATTTATGTGTAGGTCATCTTCATGAGCATCTACTTCTTGATGACAGTTAGGAGAGATGGATGTGATTTGAATACTTGGGCACTCAAAGGGTTTGGGACCACCTAATGGGCTGTATTTAGATTCTGGAATCTCACAAGTTCCTTCATAGTTTTTGTGACCTTGGAGCTGAAACGATGATGACAAAACAGAAGGGTGAGACGGTAATCCATGATGTGGTAAGCAAAGTGGTGAGTTTAAAGTAGATGGAGGTGGTTCTACATTAAAGATGTAAATGGATGCACAATCATCTGGTTCAAGATCTATGAAGGGGAAGCAAAAAAAAGAAAATCAACAAAACAAGAAACTAGAAAATTTAGATGTATAAACTACTAGATGAGAAAGTAAATAATAATAATCTTGAGAGAAAAAAGGGGGACATAGGAGTACATTAGCTCTATTAAGAATGGTGTGTGGATCTAGCTGATGTAGCTCAATTGGTTGAGTGTCATCTGATGGACCAAAAGGTCATGGGTTGGATTCCTGGTCAGAGCATATGCCTGCGTTTTGGCCTCAATCCCCTGTAGGGATGTGCAGGAGGCAGCCAATAGATGTTTCACTTTCACATAGATGTTTCTCTTTCTCCCTTGGTTTATCTCTAAAACTCAAGAGTGGTATGTTTAACTAATTGTACTGGTTATTTCCATAGATATGTATATAATGTTTTTCTATTTCCATACTTCCTAAAAAGAGAATCAGAAAACATTATCTGAAAACAATAAATGCTTTACAGAAAAATCATATTCGTAATTCTAAAAAATATTCATAGAATTATAGAATGATATAATCATACAAATTCAGCCTCATCTGGAGTCTGTAGGCTAAAACAGAGTAAAGAATAAAACTGAGTCTTTGAAAGGTTTTTAGTTGTAAGATATACACATTAAATTTATTCAGGAAAAGGATTATGGACGCATCTCAGGAGATCAAGACTCTAGTCTACCTGTGCCATTAACAGTGAGCTCTTAAATCACTTAATCTCTCCAAGATGTAGTTCCCTTGCAGTAAAATTCATATTTTTTCTTTGTGTTAAGGACATTTTTATGATTAATAGTAACAGCTTTTTCTTCCACAGTCACACCATCAAGATTCATACCTTTGGTCATAGCAGACCAGGTTATTAAAGTCCTGTGATGCCACCGAGTCATTTATCTCAACTAGAAAATAATTCACTGGAGCTTTAACTTACGTTTGATTGTTAAAGCAATCCTAATAAGGACAGAACTTTTTAAATGCACCCCTTGCTGGATATTTAACACTAAACAGCTCCTGGAAAATTACCTACTGAGAGTGTTTATAGCAATAAGGATATTTTGCAATGTCACTTTTAGGAAAAATTATTATCCATTTTCACAGAGGCAGAAGTACTAAGATCTAGAATAAGGTACTGGTTGTATACCTTCACATTTTCCAAAGAGATCACATTGTTTTATTACATTAGTACTCCCATCTTTAAACTTCTGGTGTTACTTTGACTAGCCAGCATCCTACTATTTAACTATTTCCATAAATCCTATATTTCTGAGGCTGTTTTTTCTTTTAAACTGACATGAGGTAAGTAGAGTATCATTAGAAACACACAGGACTGTTTTAAGATGAGCAACCTAATACAATGACTAACACTAAGAACTCAATACATGACAATTACCTTGTCTTTCCTTTTTTAAAATGTAAGATGGATATGCTATATTTTATTTTTTTAACTCTAAAATATTAAATTGAATTTTTAAAAGTATACTGCTCACAATACTTACTGAATACAGAGAAACAGAAAGTCAGAGCTCCAAAGTAGTAAACCCCTATTTGACTGGGACAAAAAGTTAGAGGAAAGGGTTTTGCCTTAAAACCTACAACTTTGTCTCAATATTTTTCTTACTTTCTTGTTGAATTTAATGAGCCAACTGACACTGGTTAATGAAATGATATAGGTTTCAGGTATACAATTCTATAATATATCATCTGTATGTTGTATTGTGTGTAGTGAGTTCTTAGTGCTAGTCATTGTATTAGGTTGCTGGTCTTAAAAACAATCCTGTGTGTTTCAATGTTCAGGAAATGTGCTACCATCAAGTACTTCTGAAAGTGGAGGTGAAGATAAACCTGAAAAAAAGACTGGCACAAAGCTTGGTTGAGGGCTGCAGTTAGCAACTGCAGTTTATGATTAAAGAACTGTCATTAATATTTTGGTGCCCCACTTTAAAAAATAAGCAGATAGCCCTAACCAGTTTGGCTCAGTGGATAGAGTGTTGGCCTGCGGACTGAAGGGTCCCAGGTTCGATTCTAGTCAATGGCATGTACTTTGGTTGCAAGTACATCAGGTAGCTGATCGATGTTTCTCTCTCATTGATGTTTCTAACTCTTTATCCCTCTCTCTTCCTCTCTGTAAAAAAATCAATAAAATATATTTTAAAATAAATAAATAAAAGACATCTTTTTAAAAAGCAGACACATCATCACTATCTGAGAAAAGCTTCAATATTAAAGACAAGTGAAAAGTGGAGGAAAAAGTCTATGCAGTAAGAGGGAAACCTAAACCTATCTTCAATAACCTGAGAAAAAAAGATACTGTAACCTTGAAACAAGAACATGTGCTTATGAAAAAAGATAAAATAGGCATGCTTTCCCTTCTGGCCCGCCTCCCCCCACCTACCGCCCCGTCCCATCTTCTTCCTCCACAGGTGCGCATCTCCTAAACTCCAAGGGCAACCCCCACAAGATCTGCAACCTAGAAAGCAGAGCAGTGACAGCT
Source organism: Lasiurus borealis (assembly GCA_004026805.1). Lineage (NCBI taxonomy): Eukaryota > Metazoa > Chordata > Mammalia > Chiroptera > Vespertilionidae > Lasiurus > Lasiurus borealis. The sequence continues at coordinate 13,663 of PVJN01023006.1, read as the reverse complement.
TGTCCCCTGAACCTGTCCAAGGCCCCCATTTAGCCAAAGCAGACCCACCCCTATAACATTTCTAGAGAGCTGGAGCAGGACCATCTAGACTCTCTCTCCTGCTGCTGCTTCTGTCCTAACCCTTCTTTGTTTGACGGTTCCCAGCTTTAATAAATGTACTCTCAAAAATAAAAATAAAAAATAGCCCCAATTGGTTTGGCTCAGGGTCCCAGGTTCGATTTTGGTCAAGGGCATGTACCTTGGTTGCGGCACATCCCCAATAGGGGGTGTGCAGGAGGCAGTTGATTGATGTTTCTAACTCTCTCTCCCGCTCCCTTCCTCTCTGTAAAAAAAAAATCAATAAAATATACTTAAAAAAAAAAAAAATAGCCCTGGCCGTGTGGTGGCTCAATTGGTTGAAGTGTCATCTCATACACCAAAAGGTTTCAGGTTCCATTCCTGGTCAAGGCACATAGGAGGAAAAAAGAGGTGAAACCATGGCAACTACAAAAGTCAAAGAATTTTTCCAAAGGATTAAGCAGAGACAAATAGGAAATGGAAGAGAAACTTCTAGAAGAAAACAGAAAATGAAGAGAAAGAAATAAAAGCATCACTGAGGATCAACACAATGATCCATCATCATAAACTTTCACAACATAAAGGACAAAGAAAAAAATCTATGAGACTGGGAAGAAGGGAACTACATACACATGAAGAATGGTATCAGAATGTTATCAGACTTCTCAAGAGCAAAACTGGAAGCCAGAAGAAAATGGAGAGCAATACCTTCAAATTTTTGAGAAATTTTATCTAGAATTCTACATCAACAATAATAAAGACATTCTAAAATATATAAGATATCAAAAACTTACCTCCTGGCCTCCTGTTGCTTACCACAGGCTGTGTACTCTGCCTCCTATTTCTAATTGTACAGAAATAGGAGGCAGAGTAAACCTACCCCATGTACACCTCAGCTCAGGCTCTGCCTGGTCTGTATTGTGAATCGGGAGACATTGAAAAAAAAAAATTTACCTCCATAGCCTTCAGCTACTGGAGGAAGTACTCCACCAAAATGAGTGTAAAATAATCAAGCAAAAGAGGACATGTGTCTAAGAAACAGGTGATACAACACAACAGAAAGGCGAAGGGACTCCTCAAAATCATAGAGGGGAGATCTCAGAGTGGCAGATGTACACAGCCCAGTTCAGATTACAAAAGTTGTGAAGGCTCTGAGGGAGAAGTCTCCAAGAAGATAAAATTGATATACTAACTTAAGTGTTGAGGTGAGATTCAGGCACTTTAGGAATTAATTAGTGTAAGTACACAGAAAAATAACAACAATCGCTAACTATAGAAAATAATAACTGTACAAGGAAGGGAGAAAAGGGAGAAGAAAAGAGAGAAACATCAATGGATTGCCTGTACAAGGAAGCAAAATAATACTACTATAATATATGACTTAGCTATGAATAGCACAATATGTAATCATAATAATGAAAACAATATTCATTTAACCACAATAAAGATTTAACTATATTAAGGGATGAGAGAAATGTGCCCATGTGTAATCGGGAATGACAATGTACTAAACTTCACTTTCTACAATGAAAGTAAAAAAAATGGTTAAAACTGAAAAACATTAGGTAACAGTAGAGCATTTTATCTAGAAATCTGAAGGCAAATACCAAAAGACTGATAAAAGAAATGAAAGCCATTGCCACGAGGCAGGGGGAAAAGGAAAGTGAGGCAGAGGCAGAGCCAAAGAACTTTTCCACAATAAGCTTTACTGAACACTTTGATTTTTTTAAGCAAAACATGTATAACAACTTTAATAATACTTGTAATAACTTAAAAAAGAAATAGAATTTTGCAAGAAAAATGAGATTTAACAACCCATCAATTGACTAAATTAAAGACAATTCACCAAACTTGGAAAGGAAAATTATTAGCACATTAGAAAGGAAATTAGAACAAAAATGATTAGTGATTTTAAAAGAAGGAAAATTAACATTGAAAATGACATAGTAACACAGCTAGAGTCAGGGGAAAAATTCAACAAGAAGCAAAAGAAAGTGAACTAATTTATCCCCAAGTTTAGTAAGCAAAGGAAATCCACTTTATTCAAGAACATATTAAGCACAGTGTGGCCCTGGCTGGCATGGCTCAGTGGCTGAGCATTGTCCCATACTTAGAAGAAAGATCCCTAGTTCAGTTCCCAGTCAGGGCACATGCCCAGGTTGTAGGTTAGGTCCCTGATAGGGGTGTGTGCGGAAGGCAATCCATTGATGCTTCTCTCTTTCTTTTCCTCTCTCTCCCTTTTCTCCCTTCCTTTCTCTCTAAAATCAATAAAAATATATTAAAAAACAAACAAACAAGAAGCCCAGTGTGCTAGAATAAATGTGGAATTTCACAGAGGTACTCAAATCTACTATATCCTACCGAAGCAGAAAGCAAATACTTCCTGAGAAGTTTTAAAAAAATAAATGATTCCACTATTTTGGGGTTCTATCATTGCTGAATAATAGTAATAATAATAATAATAACAACAACAATAACAACAAGCACTTGATCAAAGGAATTCTCACAACAAAAAAGAAAAAAATGGGAGAATCATTTGACAATCATTTACAGTACATTGCACTACAATGCTTGATTGTAAGAACAAAGTCAACATTAATAAAACAGTATAGAAATAGTGCTGCAATCACAGCTTAACATCCACATGTAGGAAAAAATAAATACAGTTAATTTACAACTCAGAGAACACAAAATAAGTATTAGTATGCTTTTGTTTAAAAATACACACACATACACATATATGCTAGACAATGGCTGCTACTATGGAAGACAAAACTTAGAATGACCATGAGAAGCTGGGGGGGTAGGAGAATCTCTTAAAAGCAGATAGGAAAAAAAAAAAGTGGTCTAATTATGATTCCAACACAAATACAGAATAAAACCACACTAAGTAAAAATTAGATTGTGCATGATAGTATTTAGGAGGTAATATGTAATAAGTGGAGAACAGGGAATCAAAGGAGAAAAATAGAATAGAGAACACTAACTTTGGAGACAAATACATCACTTAGTTTCAAGTTAACCTGAGTTTCAATTACCTTGTCTGTAAATTGAGGATAATATCTACATTGCAGGGTTGTTGAGAGGATTCTAGATAATCTGTATCAACACCTATCATCATATCTAGAACAGATATCATATAAATATTAGATTTATTATATATAACATTAATAAAATAGAAACCTGGGTCTCAACAACGTGCATATTACTACTGACTAATTTTTAAGTCAATGGGATTCTATTACTTAAAAAACAGCATATTATCTATAATAATAAGTTCATAATATGCTAATTAAATCAGACATCCTTCTGGACAACCTTCTGGAAGAAGCCGGGGCTGCGAGGAAGCCCGGGTCCGGGTGCCTGAGGGAAGCTGGTGCCAGCAGTTGTGGGGAGGAAGGCTACTCTTGAATGAATTTCATGCATCCGGGCCTCTAGTCAGATAATAAAAGCATAATATAAAAATTTTTAAAGTAGTCCTGTAATAATCACATCAGTAAGTCCTTTACCAAGTGATATGAACACTACACTTTACAATTTCAATGAGTATACATAAAAGATCCGTATTTTCTAGAAAGAAATTCATGTAATATAGTCTTTCCTTTCCTCCCAAATATAACCATCTTTTATTTATTGATTTGTGAGAGAGGGGGGAAGAGAGAGATGGAGACAGAGACAGACACAGACACAGACATTGACTTGTTGTCCCATTTATTTATGCATTCACTGGTTGATTGTGGTATGTGCCCAGACCCAGACTGGGAATCAAACCCTGGCATATCAGGAGGATGTTGTAAGCAACTAAGCTAGGGTCATCGCTCTTTTAGATAGAATTTCTTCTCTTAATCCCTTACTACTCTGCACTTTTCCCCTGGGCTTCAGGTTACTGACAAGGATGACACCTCCCACCTGATTCTCAATCTCTTAACAGGAGGTTCCCTCCATCCCTCTCTCTCTAACATAAGGCTGGTTCCCTTGAGGATGCTGCTTCTCTGGCAGTTATTGTAAGTGACCCACCATTTAGCAGGGGATTTTTTTTAAAATATATTTTATTCATTATTTACAGAAAGGAAGGGAGAGGGATAGAAAGTCAGAAACATCAGTGAGAAAGAGACATCGATCAGCCGCCTCCTGCACGCCCCACACTGGAGATGTGCCCGCAAGCAAGGTATATGCCCCCGACCGGAATCGAACCTGGGACCTTTCAGTCCGCAGGCTGACGCTCTATGCACTGAGCCAAACTGGTCTCGGCTAGCAAGGGATCTTTGATCCTACTTGATAAAGATAGCAAAGAGCCACTAATTCCTATACCACCCTCAAAAATATATGTATCCCTACAAATATCGAATTTATCCTATTCCTTTTCCTTTCTCATGAAAAAAAAAAAAATGACCTGTCTTTCGTTTAAAACTAAACTCTCCATCTAAATTTTATTCCTAATTCCATCAGTTATCTTCTCCACATCTTTAACATTCCCCAATCTGTCACTTCCTTTAAAAAGCTGCCCTGAGATCTAAATTCCTCTTTAGGGTCTTCTCTCTCCTCCTTCCTCTAAAACACTGGTTCTCAATGGGGACAATTTTGCTTCTCAGGGATCATTTGACAATGTTTGGAAGTGTTATTGGTTGTTACCTCTACAAGGGTAATTGCTGGAATATATCAAGTAGGTGCCTGGGATGCTGCTAAACATCCTACAATATACAACTAAGACCCCCCCCCAAACAAAGAATTATTAATGTAAATTGTCAATACTGCCAAAGTTAAGAGACGTTGATCTAAAAACTAAATTTTTAGAAAGAGTAGTTTATTGTCACTATCTCCACTTTCTCACTTTTTTTTTTTTTTATCACTTTCGAAGTTATCTAGCTTCAGGTCTCATCCAGCTTTTAATACACACCTGTATCAATATCCCTGAAGAAGTAGACAATAACCACTCCTTCTTAAACTACTCTACTTGAAAGGCTATAATAAAGATGGAAGCAGGAAATAAATAAAAACCTATGACTCTTTTACAGAAGATTTATTAACTATCAAATATCAGGAACTAAGAGATACCTTTCAACAGGTGACTAGATAAACTAATTTCAGTACATCCATACAGTGTAATACTTTATAGTGATAAAAAGAAACTAGCTAGTGATACAAACAATGCCATGAATGAATGTCTCATCTTAAATGTATTATGCAAATTGAAAAATAACTAGAAAAAAAGGGAAGAGGGAGTGGGTAACTACAAAGGTGATCCATGGGAGATTTTTTAAGATGATGGAACTGTGCTGTATGGTATTGGGATAAGGAATACATAACTCTATACATTTGTCAAAATCCACACAATTAAACATCATAAAGAATGAACTTTAACATATGCAAATTTTAAAAAATCAACCAGAAGTTTGGGGGATTCCAAAATGAAATGCACACAATGTAAAAATAACGTACTATATTACAAGCATATAACATATCTTCAAAAAAGTATGCAGAATATATAAAAAACTCTTACAACTCAAAAAGACAAACAACACAAATTTTAAAATGGTACTATTTTTAGAACTTGAATATACATTTCTCCAAAGACAATATACAAATAGCTAGTAAACACATGAAAAGATACCCAACTTCATTAGACATTAAGGAAAAGCAAATCAAAACCATAGTGAGAGACCAAAAATGAAAAATAACTATTATTAGCGAGGGTGTAGAGAAATTGGAACTTCTATACATTGATAATGGGAATGTAAAATGGTATTGATAGTGTGGAAGTTTGGCAGCTCCTCAAAGAATTAAACATGGAATTAAAATATAATCCAACAACTCTACTCTTAGGTATATGCTCTAGAGAAATAAAAACATCTCCAAACACAGAAATTTGTACATGAATGTTTATAGCAACACTTACAATAGTAAGATCTGTATATTGAAAACTACAAAACATTGCTGAGAAATTAAATAGTGATATGCAGACCTAACTTGGTTTGGCTCAGTGGATAGAGTGTCTGCCTGCGGACCAGAGGATCCCAGGTTCAATTCTGGTCAGGGGCATGTACCTTGGTTGCAGGCACATTCCCAGTGTTGGGTGTACAGGAGGCAGCTGATCGATGTTTCTCTCTCATCCGTATTTCTGATTCTCTATCCCTCTCCCTTCCTCACTGTGGAAGATCAATAAAATATATTTTTTTAAATAGTGATATGTAATAAAATAATAATAAATATATAATAAAATAATAAAGGAAATGGAGAGAGACATTTTATTCATAGATTGGAAGACTCAATACTGATAGCAGTTCTCTCAAAACTGTTCTATAGATTCAATACAATCCTAATCAAAATTCTGGTAGGTAATTCTGTAGAAACTAGCAAGCTGATTCTAAAACTTATGTGTGTGTGTGTGTTTATATATATATAAAGGTTTTAAAATAGCCAAAACAATTTGATAAAGAACATAGTTGAAAAAGTGACACTATTTGATTTCAAGAGTTACTATAAAGGTACAGTAATCATGATATTGCAATATCAGTAAAGGACACAAAGCTCAAAATAGAACAGAATCCAAAAGTGAACTCGCCCAATGTATAGTCAACTAATTTTTGACAAAGGTGCAAAGACAATGCCGTGGAGAAAGGACAGCCTTTTCAAAGGAGATAGCCTTTTCAATAAATGGAGCTTTTCAATAAATGGAACTGGATATCCATGTTGAAAACAATGAACTTGGGGCCTGGCAAGTAGCTCAGTTGGTTGGAACATCCTTCCACATACCAAAAACATTGCAGGTTCAGGGAATGTACAGGAGGCAATTGATCAATGTTTCTCTCACATCAATGTCTCACTCTCTCCCTTCCTCTCTCTCTGAAAAATCATTAGAAACATATCCTCAGATGAGGATTAAAAAATACACAAAAACAATGAATTTGGGTCCATACCTTACATCATACACACACACAAAAAAAAACTCAAAATAGATCACAGACCTAAATGTAAAACTGGAAACTCTAAAACCTCCAAAAGAAAACCTAAAATATTTGCAAACTTAGTTTAAGCAAAGATTTCTTAGATACAACATCAAAAGTAAAATCCATAAAAGAACAAATTGATAAATCAAATTTCATTAAAACTAAAAACTTCTGTAAAACACACTATTAATGAAAAGACAAGCCATAAATTAGGAAAAACTCTATGTAAGGTGTATTTCTGATATGTGCCTAAAAATAGTAAAGAATTCTCAACACTTAAGAAAATCCAGTTTTAAAAGAGGCAAATACTTCAATGGATACTTGACTAAAAATGATAGATGATAAAAACAATGCTTTATAGTATGAGTCATTAGGGAAGTATAATTTAAAGCCATAATGAGATACCACTACTCTTCAGAATAGCTGAAATAAGAAGTAGTGATACCACTATATGCTGCCTACGATGCAGAGAAACTGGGCAACATATGCTCTGCTGGTGGCAGTGTAAAAGTTTGGCAGTTTCTTACAATACTCAACTCCCATACTGGAGGTTAGGAGGCAACTACTTTTGGAGAACTAACAACCAAAGAAATAAAAACATGTTCACTCAAAAACCTGTACACAAATGTTCATAGTAACTTTACTCATAGTAGCCAATAATTGGCAATAAGCTAATGTCCTTCAATTGGTAAAGGTTAAATATCATGGAATACTAATTACTAACTAATTAATTAGTAATTAAAAGGAACAAACTTAATATATGCAACAACTTATAAGGATTGCTAAAGAATTAGACTAAGTGATAAAAATCCAACCTTAAAAATTAAATACTATATGACTCAATTTATATAACATTTTCTTAAAATATAATTATGGAGATGGAGAACAGTTAGTGGTTTCCAGGAATTAGAGACTGGGGAAGGGCAGAAGGAGGGAAGTGGGTATGACCATAAAGCGGTTAGTAAGATGGAGCTTTGTAGTAATGGAACAACAGTTCAGTATCTTGACTGTGGTGATGGTTACATGAGTCAACATGTGTGATAAACTGCATAGAACTACAAACACACGCACACACACAAATGAGTGCAAGTAAAATTGATGATATCTGAATAAGTTTGGTGGATTGTACCAGTGTTATTTTCTTGGTGCTGATATACTATAGTTATGTAAGATGAAACTGGAGAAAATCAAGTAAAGGATACCCAGAACCTCTTTATATATATATTTTGTAACTCTGTGAAACTATAATTATTTCAAAATAAAAAGTTTTAAATAGGCAAGGCCTGAACAGACACTTCACTAAAAGAGATACACAAATAGAAAGAAAAAAAAAAGCACATACAAAGATGCTCAGTGGCATTAGTCATTAGGGGAATCCTATCTAATAAAGAGGGAATATGCTAATTGACCCTCATGCCATTGCAAAAGGGCAGCACCCACAGCCAATAAGGAGGGAATATATTGACTGCCCAGCCCTAAAAGATGGCGGCGCCCACAGCCACAATATGGGGGCACCCAGTCCACTCAGCCCTGCCAGAGCAGCAGGCACACGGCAAGGCTGGGCCCGCCGGGAGGCCTGGCACTTGGAAGGCCTACCTCCAGAGTCCCCAGTTCCCCTGCAGGCAAGCCTCGGGTATTAGCTGCCCAACTGCCCAGCTGCCCAGCTGCCCAGGGCCAGCTGAGGCTCAGGTAACCAGGGCCAGCTGAAGCTTATGCTGCTGGCAGTGGCAGCAGCAAAGGTATGATGGGGCATCATCTTCCCCTGATTGCTGAGTCGCCTCCTGCCCCTGAGGGCTCTGGACTGTGAGAGGGGACAGGCCGGGCTGAGGGACCCCTCCCTCCAGCGCATGAATTTTCATGCACCGGGCCGGCCTTTAGTATATAATAAAATCATAAGGAAATATCACTACACACCAATTAGAATGCCTAAAATTAAAAGGACTAACCATACCAACTGGTGAGGATGTGAAAATGTTCATTTCCACTGCTGATAGAAATGTGAAATGATACATCCACCTGAGCAAAGTTTGGCAGTTCCTCAAAAAGTTAAACTTACACCTATCATCCAAAGGTAAAGGAAATATGTCCGCACACAGACGAATGCGTGAATATTCATAGCAGCTTTATTTGTAATAGGTCAAACCTGGAAACAAGCTAAAAGTCCATCAAGGGATGAACGGGTAAAATAGTTGTGCTATATGCATACAATGGAAACTACTCTCCAATAAAAATGAATACCTTACTGATACGCTCAGTAATGTGGACAAATCTCAAAATAACAATGCCAAGTGGAAGAAGCCAAACCAAAAAAGAGTATACTTCGTGACTCATTTCTATGTTTTTTTAAAAAGTGATTTCAATGGTTGTCTAGGAAAGGTGAGTGGGAGGGTATGATTGAAACTTTGGGGTGATAAGTATGTTCACTATCCTGAATGCAGTGAAAATTTCATAGATATACATGTGTCAAAAATCACTTTAAAAAAGTACAGCTTATTATTGAAGGTGATCAAATATACCATATCAAACATGCCACTTTGGCATAAAGACTGAGCTGAAGGAAAATGAAAATGACAGACATAGGAAAAACTCTTTGCCTCTCCCTTTCTGCCTAAAAAAGCAGGGCATAAATTTCTCTTTGTAAAGGGGACATAAATTTCCATTTATAAAGGTGTTCCCTCTCTAGTACCAGGAAAAGGAGAACTACTCTTATCTGCATAACAAATCTTACAACCCTTATTTATCATACATTTTGCAAGTATCTAGCCACAATTTCCACTCTCCAGAAGCCAAAACTCCTCTTTTATCTTGTCTAGTTTCTTCTCCACACTTGATCTTTCTGGTAAAATGATACATAAGCCTCTCATAGTACATGGCACATTTTATTAAATTGAATCATCTTCCCCCTCTACCTTCAAACTTGTTTCTCCATCTACCACAACTGACCCAAACTAGAAAAATAAAAATAATCCTAGCTTTCTTCCTTTCCTTACTCAATTGATACCAGGTCCTATTGATTTCTTTTTCCTAAATCTGTCTCAGCTTTATTCCCACTTGTCATCTCTACTACTCTGCCCTTCTCAGTTCTCAGGTTCAACATTTGCCCCCACCTCCATTCCTGCCTTACTCAACCCATGATCCACAGTGTACAGAGATCTAAGACAAATCTGACATTCCTGTCCAGCTCGGAATCCTTTAGTGGCTCCTTGCTATCTTCAATCTAGAAGCCAAATTCCTCACTACAGCATAATAGGCTCTCCATCTCTAGCCACATCTGATTACTATACTTTGATCTTCAGCCTTTCCAGGTTAAAGGACTATGCTCTCTAACTTGTGTCTTTGGGTGTGGTCATCAATGGGCCTGAAATGTACTTCCTACCTTATCTAGGAAACACAATATACTGGATTTAGCTCAATTGTAACTTCTTCTCTGACCTCTCAAAGTTAAGCTGTCACTTATGCTCTTAAAGGGTCTTCTCCATACCTGTATCATTTAAATGTCCACTCCAATAAAGTGACACAATTAGTTTTATTAAAAGATTGAATAGTTTAGTATATTCACTCAGCTAATGGTCCCTTCCCTTTTAAGATGTTATACAATGTTCTTATCTGGTTTCTACTTTCTCTTCCCAGATCATATCCTTCTATTTTATCTTTCAGAGTAGCTTTAAAGACAGAGAGTAAAATAACACACTTTAAAAAAAATTTTTTTAAAGACTTTATTATCTCTATTTTGAAAAATCAGGATTGGCTTAATTAGATGACTGTCTTTATGCTTCTGTATATTTGCTTAACTATCTGATTCCACTTGACCCAAAAGAAACACAGAAATCTACTAGCCATACTTCATTCTCTGCACTTATATAAGCTCCCATGTCCACCCCCAAGAAGTTTTACAACATAAGAGAAAAAGCCAATACCAGAAAAAGTAATTATATAGTAAAAGCCAAGGTCAGAAAAAGTAATTGCATAGTAAAAATCGTGTTTATATTTTAAAGTTCCTCAATTGCTAGCATACTATGAATAGTAAGTGCACAGGATTATTTTGGTTGATTCCAACCCCCACCTCGGCATCTATTTTCTCCTCCCTCCCAACAGATTTTCTTCCATATATCTACTCCTCTTCCATTAGCCATGTGCTTCAGGAGAAGCCAACCACATCCTCGGGCCAAGGGATGGGCCTGGCTGGCTAAGAATAATTCCATCAGTCTTTACCAGAGACTAATTTAGGAAAAGGAAAGTAATCCAATTTTGGTCAATAAATGAGAGGTTAAGTTTGCTGTAGGTTTCTGGAAAAGTCCTTTCTCACTTTTAAAGAATAGAGCTATGTGAAGCCAGTGTTTCTATCTCTTTCCCTTCCCCAACCAAATGTAACTAATTGCAAATATTTAAACTAGAAAATTTAAAGAATTATTATTCCTTTCAAGTGATCAGATGATAAAAGTCAATAAGAGTTTCAAAATAGGGATCAGTCAATATTTACTAGGTAATATAACAAAAGAGCCTTTTTGTCTTTGCTCTGAAAAATAATTCTGGAAAAGCTCAGAAACAACTGGGTATGTGTAAAAAGTAATAGGTATTAGGTAAAAAGAAGCCCAAGAAATAGTACTGACCTTAGGAGATATAAATAATTGGCAGATGGCAAATTGATCAAAATATCAAGGGGAAAAATGTGTGTCAGTGTTCATAGCTATAGAGGGTAGAACAGTTTTACTTGGGTTCTAAATTCAAAGAAATAAGTAGTACTCATGTACCTTTTGGAAAATGTGAAAGCAAATGTTAAACAACAACAACAAAAACCTGCCCTAATTAGTAATTTAGCATTTTTAAAATTCTGAACTTTCCCCTCATTTAGGTTCAGGGCAGTTTTAATGACAAATCTAAAAATGTTTTAAATTTTATTTTATTTTATCTATTTATTTATTTATTCATTTATTTATTTAATTGACTTTTTTTACAGAGAGAAAGGGAGAGGGATAGAGAGTTAGAAACATCGATGAAAGAGAGACATTGATCTGCATACCTCCTACTGGGGATGTGCCCTTGACTGGAATTGAACCTGGGATCTTCAGTCCGCAGGCCAATGCTCTATCCCCTGAACCAAACCAGCTAGGGCACCACTACCATTTTAAAATTTCTTGAGCAGGCAAGGAGTAAGAGGCTTCCCTCAAGCAGCCATTTGAGTCAAAAGCAGAAAAATCTAATGACAGTGAATTGTAAAACCTGGCTCAAATACGTTTGATTCCATGTGTTTGCCATGAGTATTGGCTTCACCAAAGGAAATATTGAATACTTCTGTACTAAACTCTTTCTGGGAGTAGTGGTGAAGCAAGTTGCATAGTTGGAAGAACCCAAGTAAAAACACCAGGGTTCAAATACCAATTTTACTTTCCAGATGGTTGTCTACCTCAGGTATAAAATAGAAATAACTACCTATTCCAGTTATCTTGAGACTTGGAGATAATGTATATAAATATACCCTGCACATAATAGGTACTCAATAACACTGAATTAAATATTTACCTAACAGACCACAAACAAAAAAGAAACAGTTATAAAAATAATCAAAATTATAGGTTGGGGGGGGGAAACCCCTCTAAGATTTTCAAGCATAAATTAAGCAATTTACTGGGGGGGAGGGGGACAAAAAAACTAAGAGCCAGAGGTCTTGGATCTCTGTTTTTTAACTAACTAGATTAAATGACCTTGGGAAAGTCAACTTGAACCTTAATTTCCTCTCATAAAATGAAAGGATTGACTTAGCCTGAAACTTTTTTAGCAATGTTACACAACCAACAATAGTCATGAATCTAGAACACAAATCTAGAGGTCAATACTACCTCAAAATGATGTTTCTAAACTGCCTCACAAAAAAGGAGACTATGAAATAGCATGTGGATGGCAGAGGCAGTTCAGACAAATGGGTGAAGAAAAAGGGACTAAAAAGAGATGAATAAAATTAAAGAAGATGAACCTGATATTAATATAGAGAATGAGGGATATAAAACAAGCAGAGCACAATGAGGAAGCAGAAATGGAAGATAATCTTAGCTGTGACTTTCAAAACTGAATTTGGGTCTCGACTGGTTTGGCTCAGTGCAGTGGTTGGCAAACTGCAGCTTGTGAGCCACATGCAGCAGCTCTTTGGCCCCTTGAGTGTGGCTCATCCACAAAATACCACGTGAGGGCACGCATATACAGTGTGATTGAACTTCGTGGCCCATGCGCAGAATTCGGTTTTAGGCTCTCAAAAGAAATTTCAATCATTGTACTGTTGGTATTTGGCTCTGCTGACTAATGAGTTTGCTGACCACTGGCTCAGTGGATGGAGCATCGGCCTGTGGACTGAAGGGTCCCAGGTTTGATTCCGGTCAGGGGCACGTGCCTTAGTTGCAGGCACATTCCTGGTAGAGGGTGTGCAGGAGGCGGCTGATCTTTGTTTCTCTCTCATTGATGTTTCTAATTCTCTATCCCTCTCCCTTCCCCTCTGTAAAAAAATCAATAAAATATATATTTTTTAAAAAACTGAACTGGGGGGAATATAATATTAAGAGAAAATTACAGAAACCCAAACAGGAGATGACCAAGACTTGACTTTGGTGTAGAACAGAGACAAAAGGAAAGATCCAACTTATTTTCAGGAAGTGGCAAAATTTAGCAAC
>PVJN01023005.1:0-32761 GCA_004026805.1 Lasiurus borealis | reverse complement strand
GGAGGAGATCACCACTGGAAGTTCTATCACGGGGAGGAGATCACCACTGGAAGCTTCTATCACGGGGAAGAGATCAGCACTGGAAGTTTCTATCACGGGGAAGAGATCAGCACTGGAAACTTCTATCACGGGGAAAAGATCAGCACTGGAAGCTTCTATCACAGGGAAGAGATCACCACTGGAAGTTCTATCACGGGGGAAAGCTACCCTGGCTAACTTTTCTTAAAAGTAAAGGGAGGCAGGTGATATTTTTAAAATTAAAACCACTGGGGCGGCATTAGTTAATAGAAATACAGGTTCCCAGTGTCCATTTCTATGACACGTGACCTGTATATTCCATGGCGTGCAGCCCACCCGAAGGCAAATGGTCTTCCATCGCCATGTATTTGACCCCCTTCCCCTTAACCGTCTCGTGAACAGTCTTCACACTAATGAAAGCCCATCCCTCTGCCTGCGAGGAGCTTGGCCTCTCCCCTGCCCTCTCAGGTACCGCCCTCTGACCTTCAAGTCTTCTAAAACACGGCACAGAAGCCCGGGGACTAGGAAAACATTACTGGAGTCTATCGCTCTCAATCCTCTAACACTAATTTCCCCTAAGTCATTCAGACTCAACAACCACTCAGCTCTTGATCCGCCCATTCATGATGAATGAGAAAAGACTGGTCATGACTTTGTTTAAATTATTACATGTCTCCTTTTTCTGCAAATGACCGCCCCCTCATGCCTTTGTTATCATTTGGTTATTGCACTTAAAATCTGTAAAACCTGTACCGAGACACTTAACATTTTATTTTTCTTGTTCTCCTTTACTAGCAGATTAAAAGTTCTCACTTCCCACCTCACCATTATACAATAACTGAAAAAATTGATAATGTAATTCAAAAGTGCCCTAATATTTGAATGACTGCATTGGTAAATAGACACCTTTTCCTACAAACAACTGTTAGGTGCCACTGCCAGACTAAAACCACAGTAAACGATGCAAACAGCATTGCCCGGCGATCCACCAGGTACCTCGTTGGCTCCGCTGAACAGAGGCTCTCCAGTGTGCATCTCCACCAGGATGCACCCGAGGGACCACATGTCGATAGCAAGGTCGTAAGGCATTCCCAGTAGCACCTCTGGAGACCGGTAGAAGCGACTCTGAATGTACTGGTATATCTGAAACACATGTCAAAGCAGCAGTAATGACAGAGTAAGTTTTCATCGCAGCCAACACTGGATTCACAGCACTGATCTAATATTAACCAAATAATAATAATAATAATAATCATTCTCTAACTCCTCAATTAGGGTTCCATTTCCTGGTTTCAAAAACGGCCTATGAGCCTTGTTTGAAGAACTAAACGCGTCCCAGGAAGGGCTAGTCTGCCTGTGAAATGCAAACTGTACACAATTCAAGTCCTTTCCTTTAGTTCAATCTAACTGGTAAAAAGAGACATCTTAAAACAAACAATGGTACCTTATTACAAGAAAATATTATTGAGGACAATTTATTTTCCTATAATTATTCTTTGTGGCCATAGCTGGCACTTGGTTTACCATTAATTTCACAGCTAACCTGTATTTATACAGTTCACCTTCTTCAGGTTAACGCAGGCACAATGTAATGGACAATGCACACCTATGTACTGTGTACTAGTACCACAGATGAACCTAGAGACGCTGCCAGAGAAAGATTCGACCAGGGGCTGTTTCTGTGAGCCACTTCTCTGCCCTGTGCCCCTCCCACCTCCATCTGAGACTTCTTAGCGAACAAAATACTGAGGTGGCTTATTTTCAATGAAATAATCTGAAATGTCTTCGCAGACCCATTTCTCTTCCCTTAGCCACTGTAATTTCCTATCTAGAAATATCAGCAAAATAAAGTTTGATGAAAAAAAGACAGAAAACAAAATCCTCCCGAGTCCACTTGCTGAGTGAACACTCGCACCAGGCAGCCAGGAGGCGATGCTCTTTGTCACCAGTGTTTCTGTGGCTCCGACCGAACCTACAGCCAGTCTCCCAGCTTCATCTCACGTCCCACTGGCAGGCCAGCCCAACCCAAGGCCTCTCAGAAAAGAGAGCCTAGCCGAAACTGGTTTGGCTCAGTGGAGTGTCAGTCTGCGGACTGAAAGGTCCCAGGTTCGATTCCGGTCAGGGGCATGTACCTTGGTTGCGGGCACATCCCCAGTAAGGGGTGTGCAGGAGGCAGCTGATCGATGTCTCTCTCATCAATGTTTCTAACTCTTTATCCCTCTCCCTTCCTCTCTGTAAAAAAATCATTAAAATATATTTTAAAAGAAAAGAGAGCCTCCTTCAGAGAGACCGGGAAGAACCACACGTTTTCAGGGTTTGATCAGCCAGCGTCATCAGTAGGCCCGGAAGACTCCTCACTACTAAGCTCCCCTATTTCCGCCCTGACACAAGCTGGCGATTAACCCCGGTAGGAGCTCTGCACGGCAAACACTTCCTAACGTCCCACGTACCCCCTGCCGCGACTTTCCGTGGCTCCGTCCCCCGAGGCGCACTCACCCGCTGCCCCAGCTGGCAGGAGCTGCCGAAGTCCACGATCTTGATGGCGCTGCGCTTGGGGTTGCACAGCAGGATGTTCTCGGGCTTCAGGTCGCAGTGGATGATGCTGAGCTCGGGCGTGGCGAGGAAGAGCAGCGCCGTGCACATCTGCTGCGCGAACTTGCGCGTCAGGTTCAGGGACACGCCCCGGAAGTTGGTGTTCCTCAGCAGGTCGTAGAGGTTGTAGGACAGCATTTCAAACACTAGACAGAGGTGGTTCCGGAACATGAAGTGGCGCTTCAAATGCACTGCAAGAGAAGAGGGTCCGTGTCAGTGATTCGTGGACCGATACAGTTAGACGAATGTACGCATGAGCTCTCAAACAATCCGTCACATTTCAATGTCAAATGCAGAGTGAACGTCCAGGTAAAACGTGGCGATCAGCATGCTGCACTGACAGAAATTCTTTCATCAGTTAACTGTTCATCTGCTGAGTTAACCAGGGGCACTGTCCGCCAGAAAGCAATGTAAAGGGAGAAATGCCACCACCATGCCTGGTTTTGGAAAAGGTAACTCCGATCGAAAAATACGAGCAGCAGCTTGATGAACGGTCCTCAGAACCCATCAGTCACTGCCCTCACTCCCGAGAGAGCACCTTGTACCTCCTAGTGCCCCGCCTCACACCTTGTCTGGGTGCCCCGGGCCCGCAAGTCTGCGTGACGCTGTCCTGGGCAGCCCTCTCCGGGAAGGCTTTGACATACACGCACAATCTGCTTGGCTGACACTTAGCTTCGCTAGTAACTTTCTGTAACAAGTCAAAGGAAAATGCAGATCTTTCTTTTAGGCAAACAGAGCCAATGTCTGAAAACCATGCATGAGAAGGCAGAGTTCGTAAAGCATGCGATGGTGTTCATCAAACTGGTCCATGGGACGCCTTGTGCAACACGGAAGGTTTGGGAAACTTCAAAATAAAGCTCCATTACGAGAAGAAATGAGAAGTAGACTTACGAATAGGGAAAGAGCAGACAACACATTACAAGCTACCCCTGTTGACCCTCTGTAAAGCTTCAGACTCACGATGCTGTTTCAAAGATTGTACTTTAAGTATTAACACTGACTTCACATCAAATGAGGTCACTCAATGAAAGCTGCCTTCACTATCCATATTCTCACCTACACCAAAGTGAGCACCTATGAACCAGCTGAGTGATAGGAAACCACCATTTACCAAGGGTTCCTTCATTTGGTCTTTGGTCTCATAAAAGCAGGCTTCTCTGCAGATCTGTCTAGAGTAACTCTGACAGCATTCAATGTCTGGTCCCTGAGGAAGGGGACACACGAGTTGTCCTGGTAACAACACTGCTTTTAGATCACTCCTGATACACATGATCTAAAATTGGAATAAACAACTCACTGTGAATACTACATGCCTCTGCAGGAGTCTGTAGTAGAAACCAACATTCCGCAAATAAGAATCCTTACATGTTACATAAGAATGTATAACATCTGCTCTTAATCACCGAAGTTCAGCAGTTTAAAACTAAAATCACAGCTCGTGTGACAATAAGGCACCCAAGAAATGGTCCCTGCAAAAGTTTTACTATGAGTAAGCAGTAGCTACAAAAAGAATACAGAGGTAACTGATGTCAGAATCCCAATATGATTAAGAAAATCCCTCTAAGCAGCTCTGAGACTGGAATGCTTTTAATCCTCCTATATAATAAAGAGGTGATATGCAAATTAACCCTCACACCCTCACAAGCTAGCTGCCTATGACCAGGCCAGCAGAGGGCGGCAGTTGGGGGCGACCAGGCCAGCAGGGTGGGGGAAGGAAGGGGGGAGTTATGGGCAACCAGGCCAGCAGGGTGGGAGAAGGTAGGGGGGAGGTACGGGCAACCAGGCCGGCAGGGAGGGCCCAGCTGGGGACTACCTGGCCAGCAGCAGGGGACAGTTGGGGCAATCAGGCAGGCAGGCAGGTGAATGATTAGGAGCCAATGGTCCAGGATTGTGAGAGGAATGTCCGATAGTCAGGCATCCCCCACGGGATCCTGGACTAGAGAGGGGGCGCAGGCTGGGCTGAGGGACCCAGTAATGTGAAACCACCATTTATCAAGGGTCCCTTCATTTTGGTCTTTTGTGTCATAAAAACAGGTGCATGAACTTCATGCACCGGGCCTCTAGAAGATAATTTCCTCAGCTCCACTTGCCCTCCCTATCAGTCCTCACGCACGGAGCATCAGCAATGTGCTAAGCACAAAAGATGCTGTTAACGAATGCTCAAACCCAAGTATACCTGTTCAGTCTTTTAAACTAAACTTTGGGGAAAATAGATAGGTTAGTAAGACTTTGTTCTACACCTAATTGGAATTTTCTTTTAACCAGATACTGGCAGATACTAAATAATCCAGGTAAAAAATTATGCTATATGGTAAAGCAGATTTTTTAAGAGTTCAAAGACTTGAGACTATAAAATCATCTGAATAAACTATATTGGTCAACCACTTCAAAATATAAATTATCTATACTAATAAAAAAGTAATATGCTAATTAGACCAGATTGACATCTTCCAGACATCCAACTTCCCTTCAGACAGTTAGGGGGCGACCAGGCTGGCATGTGTAATTAAATGTTCTGCCCATATACTAATAGGCCCTAGACGTCACCATTTTCCTAATTCTTCTGTCTCTTCATTAGTTTTCCTAAGAAAAACACCGTATGACAATGAGACAAACACAGCCCGTGGAGTTAGGCAGAGACAGGTTCACATCCTATCTTCCAGCCCGGGACCTTGGCAATCATCACTCTTCATACAAACCACCTGTGAATCCAGATTCTACCACTCTCCTTACAGGACTGCTGTGATTATTACAGCTGGTGGCGGGAAAGCACAAGAATATGACAGGAGTTCAATAAATGGTGGTAATTCTCTCTTTTCTGTTGTAGTAAGTCCAACAGCTTGTACTGCTACCAAACTTACAAACAGCCCCAAGAGCTAAGCTCTGACTGGGCCACATCAAAAATGGGTCTGTAACCATTAAGAACAAACATACTAGTTCACTTTACTCTTCTGATCTGTATTAGAAATGGCTCAAGTTACCAGGAAGAAGACTTTCTGGATAAATGTCCATGATCAGAGCAAACGAAGGGGACTTTTTGGTCCCTCCTGATTCCCCAAAGTCACCATTCTCATGTTTCTAAACGGCATGTACCGTCCCAAACACTTAGCCTATCCCTGCCAGGTCAGGTGACTTATATAAACCCATGCCCACCCACAGAAACCAACAGCTGAGTTTTGGTTAAAGGTAAAATCGACGTGGTCTCATACGGAAATAAGCATTAACCCCGTTTCTGGCGCGGAGGGGGCCCGCGGCCGGGTCTCCCGTGTTTACCTATGTAGTATTTCATTTCAGTGTCATGTTTGTTCATGAGCTCGAGGAGCCGCACTTCGATCTGGGCCTGGTTCAGGAACGCCTTCTTGTTCTTTATGATTTTAATGGCAACCCATTCCTGCTCCACACGGTCATAGGCCTTCACAACCTACGGGAGGAGAAAGAGGGATGAGTCCATTTCCCAGGGGTGACAGTTCGCCTTCATTGTACATTCACTAACTCATTTCAGGACGTCCCACCTCAGAAGAGATCCAATTCCTTTCCATTCAGTATCATTCCTTTCCTACTTTACCATCACTTTAAGCCTACTGAATTTCTTTGGCATCCTGATAGTATTTATAAATATCTACCAAATAAATAACTTTCACAAAATTGGATTAACAAGTTTCCTGCTTCAAAAATAAATTAATTTTAACAAGTGCTTTGATTTTTCATCTTTCTTATTAAATAACACTGTAAGACAATTCTGTTATATTCTTTTAGTGAGAAAAATCCTGGTTTAAATCCTAAGTATTAGTGTACAATATATCAAAAGTCCTAAGTCACCTGAAAAATGTAGATACATTTCTAACTTTAAATTAGGTTTTCATAGATAACATAGGTACATAAAATAAAAATTAGTTTACACTAAAAAAATCAAAAAAAAATTACCAGGAAAGTTCCACAATACAGGAGTGGGCAAAGAAGGTTTACAGTTGTTTGTATGAAAAATAATGCAGTAATTAATACAAGAATAAACTGCATTTCAAACTATAAACCTACTTTTGCCCATCCTTTTATACACTAAATGTCATTGAGAAGTTTGATGGTTTTAAAATGAGAATCAGTGCTAAGGAGTGTTCATGACTAAATCACCATGCACATTCTTGTTTTAAATTTACTTATTTAAAATAGGTTTCATGTTAAGAAAGAGATTTACATAAAAATTAAGAAAGCAATACAGATAAAAGAAACTATCTCTACCAATCAGGAATAGCGACTTTAACTGATTAAGTTATATTTATAATATTATTCAGAATCTGCACATTCAAAAAGGCTGGGGGTGCGGGCAGAAGTACAAGTGATTCCGCTTTGTAGGCTGAGTACCAGTGAATTCCAGAAGAGAGCGGAATAGCATGTCCCAAGATTTACATCCGTCAGGACAAATAGATGGTCAATGACAGAGTATAAACGCTCAGCCGAAATCAAACGTGGGGTGAAAAGTGCAGGATCTCTAGTTCCACCCAACACTGAGAACCACTACCGGTGTCCTTTAAGGCAGAGGCCGGCCCGGCAAACACCTGACCAGCTGCCTGCACCCGGAGTCGCAGGTCAGTGCCCCCATCCCAACAGAATCCAGGACAAAGGCCATTAACAGGGCCCGACTATTTACTGACTTAGCAAATAGTTAACTGCTAAAGGCCAAAGCAATGGTTTGTAACCCTGAATTACACATTCAACAGGTGGTTTTGAAAAATGCCGATGCCCAGAATGCGGTCACAGATTCTGCTTTAACTGGTATGGATCTTTCCAGGGGAATTCCAGCACGCAATAAGGGTCACCATTGGCTAAAGAAGTGACGGAGCCCTGATTTAACAAGCATCTGGCAGAGACTTCCGAGAACGTCTAACCCAGTCCATGGAGGACATCGTCTGGTGAACCATAGCGCGCCAACAGCATACGAGAGAGGCATTGACCTGACCTGGTGACATGAAGTTTTATGTCAGAGAGGCCCACGTTTCCACAGATTCACGGGAATCACAGAAGAAGAAGATTAAAAGTGAAAGAGCAAGAAAACATGGCTCTGAGCTAAGAGACTGAGGATTTGGGAAAAGTGAAGTTCATGGTGGACATCACACAAGTAAAAACATCCTGTTGGTAGCAATTGCTTACACGTTGGTGTAATTTTCCAGGTGGAGACAATAATCCCTGCATTGAAGGTGCTGAGACTCACTCTCAAAAGCTGGTTTCAGAAGTAACTTTTCTTAAGAAACTTTGAGAGAGAAACAGAAGCTGTTTCTAACAAAACAAGTAATTCTATATAATAAAAGCCTAATATGCTAAGTGTCCGGTCATCCGTTCAACCAATCAAAGCGTAACAGCTAATAATATGCTAAGGCCGCTCAACCACTAGCTATGATGTGCACTGACCGAGAGGGAGCAGACGCTCTGACCAGAAGATTAGCTTGCTGCCGGGGTCCGGCTGATCGGAACTGAGTGCAATGGGCAGAACATGCCCTGGAGACCTCCCGTGTCCCTCCCTGGCCCCTACTGTGCACCAATAGGTTCCTCAGTCTGTTCCGCACCCTCTCGCAATCCGGCACCCTCGAAGGACGTCGCAGAACCAGTTTTGGCACAATCAACAGGCCAGGCCGAGGGGTCCCACTGGTGCACAAATTCGTGCACAGGGCCTTCTAGTACTTTCATAGAAGAGGGACTCCCCACCCATTGAAATACCTCCGACTAAGCAAAAACTGAGGTTACAAATCAAGGGAAAAGCTCCTGCATGGTGTAAAATCACTAAAACTCCTGGAAATCGTGGGAGGGGCAGACATGTAAATGGAACATCAAGGCCTGGCCAAGCCACACCAAAGCTCCAGAGATCTTCTAACCACCTTGCTCGTGTTTCCCTACACGCTTCGTTAACAGCACAGGCTTTTCTGGGTCGACCCCGTGGCTGCTAACAGCCTACAGCATACTCTTTGTCCTGCGCGTGGTAAGCCTGACAAAGGGCGAATCTGCTCGGCACAGGATAAAGACAAGTGTGTGTTACTTCCTCTCCAGGTAGGAACAGGTAAGCAGATGCAAGCCGGCTCCACAGTTACCGAAAAACAAACAACAAGCAGAATGAAATTTTAAAAGGCAGTTCGGGACGAGTCACTTTGAGACCCCTTTATCCTCACCATCAAGAAGTTGAAAGAAGTAATTGGACTGCAAGTTAATGACTGACTCAGAGCACAAAGGTTGCAAGACAAATATTCTGGGATCAACCGTAAATCGCACCTCAAACAAAAAGGGCTCTGTGGCTGGGTGAGAGCATTTCCACCAACACGGAAAACGCGTTTCAAAGTGCAAGAGGAAGGCTGCTAGCTGCTGGCCGAGCAGCTGGTGAAAGAGACTACTGTACCAAGTTCTGGTGCTTTGTGTTCGGGCCGGGCAGGCAGGTGAGGAAAGGAGAGTTATGGGTAAAGAAAGAGGCCAGGAATGAAGAAGAAAAAAACAACAGTTTCCTTCGAGTCCTTCCTTGTTGTTCCTGAGAGAAGCGCCCTGAATGAGCCTCTTGAAGCTTCCAGCTGACCCAGCCCACTGAGAACGCTGCGAGCCGTGAAGACCGGAAGAGGAGAGGCCTGATCAGAAGAGGAGCTGAGAGAAAGAAACCCCGGGCACAGCCGCTTGCGCCTCCAAAGGGAGGGGGCACCTGCTGTGCCAGCTAAAAACAAGAAATCTCTGCTCCTGGAGGAGTATCAGACAGGGGTGATTACCGCTGGCACTCAGAATGAATCAGCCACAGGCTACACAAAGTCCATAGGAACTGCAGGCCCATGTTGGTGATTAAAATCAACCTCTCCGTGCTGACTGGCGTGGCTCAATGGCAAGAACTGACCTATGAACCAGGAGGTCACAGTTCGATTCCTGGTTGGGGCACATGCCTGGATTTTGGGCTATATCCCCAGTAGGGGGCTAGTAAGAGCCAACAGATCAAGGTTTCTCTCTCATCATTGATGTTTCTATCACCTTCTCTCCCTCCCTCTCCCTTCCTCTTTAAAATCAATAAAAATATATACTTATACACACACACACACATATATATATATAAATATCAACCTCTTAGTAACGTAAGTACTTGGTAGCTGTATAAAGTAAATAAAGAAAAAAGGGTCCAAGAGGATTTGGATAGCTGATGCATTTTACTATCTTTAGAGAGCTATGACCATCCAAATGCATACCCATTGTTCAGATCTTTTACAAATGTTGAAAAGTATGCCACTGAGGAAAGGGTATAACAACATCATTCACTAAGAAACTGAAGTTTATCAGATCCAGCATTTTCCATTAAATTACCTGTCCGAAGGAACCTTTGCCTATTAAGGAATCAATTTCGTAACGATCCATCCACTTTTCTCCGTTTTTCACAATGTAATCATAGTTATCGTCGTCGTAACCATCATTGTAAACCTTCCGCTCTTTCTTATGACTGGAATCGTCTCCCTGGCCCTGCTGGTGCCTTCGCTTCTTTTTTGCATAGTAAACCTGGAATGACATCAGAGAGTGTTAACTGTGTAACTTAAACCGTTGTGGGTTAGAGGAGCACATATCAAGAGACAAATCTGCTATTCGTAGGAAATTAGTGAATTTTCATTCTTTGTAACAGATACACAAAGTAAAATAAACATGCTCAGTTGTCGCTATTTGAATTACGGAATGACACTGATACCTACCAATGCAAACTGTCTACAATAAAATTCACTGTAAAATTACACTGTGTCCCTGGCCAGCGAGGCTCAGCTTGGAGCATCGTCCCGTGCACCAAAGGGTCGCAGGTTCTAGTGCCGGTCAGGGCACACACCCAGGCTGCAGGTTCCTTCCCCAGTTGGAGTGCACATGGCAGGCAAACCATCCATGTTTCGTAAGGCAAAAGATTTTATAAATGAAAGTTTGTATGTATGTAAACTGATGTTGTACTAACATAAAGGCCCAGTTTTGAAGCCTGTAATAATGTAACAAGTGATGAAAAACAGCCTGTCCCCCCACCTCCCCCCACCCCCGTCCAACACTAAAGGCTGATCACAGATTGATTTTCCTTATATCTCCTTTCTTACAAAATACTTCCTACGATCAATATAAAAAAAAAGGTGAACTAGGCACAGTCCAACTAACTGGTAACCAACTTTACGGAAATTATCAATTAGGGTTTCACAGAACAGCATTAGAAAAACTCTAGTTTAAACTACATTTAAAGACAAGCTGCACAAAGTTACTGTGAACAACAGATATTAAGAAATTGGCATTGATCAATTATTAACAATTTATTAGCTATTCTTAATATTCAAAAGCTAGTTTGGCACCACATCTTTTATATAACACAGTAACTGTGTGCAATATTCAACTCAGAAATATTCCTCATTGCACCCATTCTAATTTTATCTTGTCACATTAATAGGATAATATTGGCATTAAACACCATCAAAGGACTGTAAAACGTATACCTACATGGGAACATCTTTTTAGCTACGTGGCTCTAAAGCTTGAGGCTAAGGCTCCCCTGTGGAGAGAGACGGGACTCGCACTGGGGGAGGGGGAAGCACGGGCATGCGCTCTTCTCCACAGCTCCCGCCGTAACGGATAACGGAGCTGGAGTTGAGGTCAGCAGCAAATGGCAATCAAGTCAAAGGGCTAAGACACGAGAAAAATAATCCCTGGTGGCAAAGAGCCAACTTGGAAGAGGAGTAATTGGAAATGCTAGGTTTTTGAATCCTGTCTACTTCCACCCAAAAAGGCTTTTATATATCTTACAATTAAAAGAACACCCATAAAATTTAAAAAGACAAAGCCACAGAATAGAGATCAAATACACCAGGCCAAGTGCCTATTAACTGGTTATTAAATATATCTCAGAGTTTCCTGACATCCACGCCAACAGTACAAACAGATATATAAAAATTGAAGCAAAATTCTAACTGAAACATCCTTTCAGAGTGGTCACTGTGCCCTCATGCTGCCCTTTCTTGTTTTGGGGAAGTTATGATAAAAGGTGACTCAGCGTTTATTAGGTAAAACTCTGGAAAAGGGGGAAGCTATCCACAAGTCATTTTTTTTGCAGTCCTTGTTAGGGTATCTTCTTTCTTTTACACAATTAGATTGTCTACAAATCATCAGTTTGCCAGTCTCCACAAAAATCCCCCAAATGACAATCGGTGGGGTAAAAACAAAGTTAGTGTGTTTAACTAGGTCACCAAATAACTTTCCCCCATTCCAATGCAAGAGAGATGCTGTTGTAACAAATCAATGGGCTTACCTCATTAATATGTTTATATGTTTTGATCAAGTCAACAGAGAGTTTTCTCAGCGGAGCGGTTGCTGGATCTCGGAAGGTTTGGGGCATCCGCCTCTGTAACATGACAATATCAGGCATCACCTTAAATAGACAGAAAAGACTAGCACTTTAACTTTACTGTACGGTATCAGGGTATCAGTTCCCTCCTCCGTATCCTGTGCATCAGTATCCCTTAAAAAAGCCATCTACGTTAGACGATTACACCTTCTCTGTTATTTATTTCAACCGATTCCACCGGAGACACCACTGGAACCAATCAATGAAATTAGCAGATAAATGCCCAGCCGCCCAAGGCTTCAATCCTGTTCCCCAAATTAAACAGAGGGGCTGCAGAGACACCCCTGGTTTCAGAGACCCCAACGTGCTGCCCCAGAGGGCTTCTCTGCCACCCAGCCGGCCCAGTGGAAGTGTCTTCCGAATGACTCCTACAACCCGGCCCGTCCAGGACTCAGTGGCGTCACGACGCTGCCCTGGAGGCCGGGGCTTGGTGCTCAGGACAGCGCCCAGCAGCCACTCTGCCCTCTGCCAAGCGTCTGCCCTGCGAGCAGGGCTGAGACCTGCTCTCGCTTCTTTAACGCACTGAGTGCCTGTCCTCCACTCCCCCTTCCCTGCTCTGTGGCCCCAAAGCACACAGGCAGGTTAGACATTACCCACTTCCAGGGTTTCGTTTGCTCTCCTTTTCCTTCCCCTACAAGGAAACCTCCAAAGGGCAAGAAGTTCAATATTGTATTCCCTTTGCCTCAGAGAGTGCCTGGCACACAGTAGGTTTTTAATAAATATTTGACTAAATGGAGTCATAATACCTATCAATATCCTTACTTATGATTACAACTAGGGGCCCGGTGCACAGAATCCATGCACTGGGGTGGGGGTGGGGGGAGATCCCTCAGCCCGGCCTGCCCTGCACTCTCTCCAATCTGGGACCCCTCGGGGGACGTCTGACTGCCAGTTTAGGGGGCATTAGCTCCAGCCATTTGAAAAACCACACAGAATGACCTTGACATACCAACAGTGTGGTTTTGAGTTGTTTTAATAATAATGGCCATTTCTTTAAATAATATCTGCTTACCTATAATACAGCTGGTACTAGGTGAATTCAGAATGTTAATATCACAAAATCATAGAAGGCTGTAGTGGAAATAACCTTGAATTGTCTAGTCAAAACTTTTATAAATATGGGAATTCCCTTTTCAAAGATCCTGAATGCCTTTTGTCCCAAGAAGCTTAACCAACTTTCGAGGCCACCCATGTTCTGTGAAAGGACTGGGGGACCCCCTGGGACTGGGGGGCTCCAGTGGGACTGGGGCGCCACCATCTTTGTGACCGTGTGGCTGTCAATCTGCTTGTTCCCTCTTTATTAGACAGGAAGGGAGGGGAGGCGCTGACCGCAAACGAGTTCCACAGGACACCTGCGGCTATTGGAGCTTAGAAAAACCTCATTTCACCGCACTCTGCTCACTCCTCCAGCCCCAGTCGAAGCCGCCTCTCCGTCATCGTCCCGTAGGCAGTCAGCGTCCCGCTCTGAGTTCCCGCCAGACAGGACACTGCGACTAGCACATCCTCACCCTGCTGCTCGCGCCCCCTCGGGTTCCCAGCGGGCCTTTCAGCATCCACAGATCCTCAGAACCATTCATGGCGTGGGGTTCCCTGTGTCACCACCACGAGCTCTCCCGGTGCCTCGCTAGCTCTTACAGACAGTGATGTCCGTCAAGCCTACAGAACCAGCTGTCCACGCAGCCAATCTGAGGGGCAGAGACAGTAACTACCTCCTACCAAGCAAGACCTCCCAGCAACATCGGGGGTCGTGGGATAATGAAGCAGCTTGGAACACAGAGGAGGGAGGCTGTAAGTGACAGCGGACAGGACAGAAAATATCTCCATCCCTGTGGTATGACAGAGTTCTCAGGGCAGTTACCTAGCTGTACTCGCTCTTTAACCAGCATTAACATTAAAACTAAACTGCACCTATACTCAAACTCTACAAAGTTGTTCTCCAGCTGATAAATTCACAGAATTACTGTTAATAATTCTCTCTTCTCCTGATCCTCTCCTTCTTAAAATTCCAAACAAGGTTTAAGGAGGAGGGGGGGGGGGGGGAAGGTCCAGTGATTACAACTATTTATCTGAAAGACGGTAAGAATAAGAAAATCTGATTAATTTTTCTGAAATACAGTTTTGTTTTTCTAAATATACAGCTATAGTCCCCACCACTCGCCATCCTGGGGCTCTTCCACTCCTTGAAGACTTAATTTATGAACAGACAGTCTCAGTAACCAGCATGTCCGTTATCTGTGTGTGAGTGAAGGCTGTGAGCATTGAAGGTGAGAAGAGATTCCCTCCGCACACTGCCTTTGTCTTGTTAAGGGCCTGGGTTGTTTTCGTGGCGGTCATCTGCTCAGCAGGAACCTGCTCGGACTTCGGAGCAGAGCCTCACCTCGGGGTTCCACGGATCGTCTCACGAATGAGAACCTGGGCCTGGAGGGGATCGCTGGCCCAGTCCGGAGCCAGGGCGGCGTGCGGGTGAGAGGCGCGGAGGCCGGCTAACACCTCGCTGCGGCTCCGAACACACCACCGTACCCGGACCCCCAGCGCTTTCAGCCTCTCCGCTACCCCCTCGGTTGAATCATTTTCAGACTGTGTTTTGGGCAAAATAACTGTCATGCGCAATAAACGCCAATAAAATAAGCACATGCACTTATTAAAATCAGTTCTGTACCAAATCGTGAATATAAGCTTTTTACTTGCCCATTTATAACTCCACTGGTATTTCAAACATCTGGAAAGAGCATACACCGCTGACTGCATCTTTCCAGAACAAATTCTGCTCCCGCAAAACACCAAGACC
Source organism: Lasiurus borealis (assembly GCA_004026805.1). Lineage (NCBI taxonomy): Eukaryota > Metazoa > Chordata > Mammalia > Chiroptera > Vespertilionidae > Lasiurus > Lasiurus borealis. The sequence continues at coordinate 17,999 of PVJN01023005.1, read as the reverse complement.
ACACCATCGTCACCCAACGTGGGTGTGAATGCGGTTGACCGAGTGAGGACGGTTCTCTGCATTCGGCATGAGGGGGTGCCGAGTGCTGGGCCCTCACAGAAGCCCGCTCACCTCTTCCACGCTGGCCGCACGCTGCCGGGAAGGCCAAAGCCATGGCTGATCCTAAGAACTGACTTGCCTGAGCTGCCTCTGGCAGAAGTTTTATTCCAGAGGCACTTGTGTATATAAATCAGATGCACTCTGTTTACAAACCAAACTGTCTCTCGCCGCTTCAGCACAAACCCAGAGCTAGAAAGGACCCTCCAAATGCTCAGCACAGGTTTAGGGGAGACTCAAGGCCAGCCCGGGTGATGTGTGCGCATCCCGCAGCCATGAAACGGGGGCTCCTTTCTCCCCCTCCACGCTGCAAGCCCTGGTGCTCGGAAGACCCAAAGCTCAGCGAGCTGAAGGCAGCTGGTCCCCACCCCCTTGCCCCCCTGTCCCCCTGCAGAAAAGAAAGGTGATGAGACACCCGCCTGCTGCCTCAGCTCTCTGGCCGCGGGACCCAGAAAAGGCCGCCCCCCAATGCTCACATCCCTCCGCTTCTGTGTGAAGACACAGACCACACAGCGAAGGAACAGGAGTTTCTACTCCCGCTTAGGTCAGTATCGAGAGCAAAACAACTTCTTTTTTTTTCCTGAAAAGAGTCAATCAGATAAGCTCCAGAATTAAACTTTGTTTGTTTTTTAGTTTATTTATATTATCTCATATTTGCATACATAATGCAGAATGAGAAACACTATATTCTACCTCCTTGCTGTTCTGAGAGCCGCTAATAAAAGTGCCTAGCACATTGAACGCATATCCAGAGGAGCGGTTAATAGAGGTGCCTAGCACATTGAACGCATATGCAGAGGAGCGGTTAATAGAGGTGCCTAGCACATTGAACGCATATCCAGAGGAGCGGTTAATAGAGGTGCCTAGCACATTGAACGCATACCCAGAGGAGCGGTTAATAGAGGTGCCTAGCACATTGAACGCATATCCAGAGGAGCAGTTCAGTGCACCTATGAGAGCACCTACCCTCACAGCCACAGGCTCAGCATTGCCAGCACCAACCATCCTCCCCCACGCTGCCTATACTCCATTTCTTAAATGTATCTTCTGAACAAAACTGTGTAAACTTGTATGAAACATGAACTACCAGAAATAAAAGGTTAAAGTTCACTCCTTTCAACTTACTTTACACCTTATTAAAAGACTCGGACAGGGTGATTAACCAGAAGAAATGGAATCAAATCATTAAATTACAGACATTTAGAGCTAGGAGGTGGTGGTGTGGGCGGGTTGTCCTAGTCTAAGGTCCCAATGTGACATTCAAGTGACAGATAGAGGGTCCAGGTGACCTTGACTCAAGGCACACAGCCAGCAATACAATAAAACGTGGACCCATGCTTTGTGGCTTGTAGAGCAGACCACAGCAGCACCCGGTCTGGTGGTTTACACTTCAGTTCCAGTGACTGCCCTATAAGGTTCAGAAATCTATGATGTTTAACAGATAGATTGGACTAAATATTATTAGATGTTACAAATACTGAATAGGATGTCTTCTATTAAGACAGCCTTGTATCATATAAACCTTTAAAAGTATTTTACAGATGGAACTGAGAATACAAAGTGAACACTGGAATCTGCGCTAGCCCTCCTAATGCCGCGTCTGAGATGGAAGACCCGTGGCCGGGTCGCGGGCCTGTGCTGCCGCTAAAACTGGAAGCCAGCCCCATCGGCTGTGAGACAGGCGGAAACAGGCATCCTGCCTGGGGGCTACTCTGGACACGAGGAACATGAACCGTATTTTACTTTGTTTCTTGAAAGAATACAGTTAACTATCTGTTAATAATTCTTAAAGCACTGTTATGCTTTGAAGCACTGTGCTCTTACTACTCTGTGGGTGTCAGAATTTCCTTCTGGTTTACAATTAAACACTCTCTGAACCTGAACATTCTGCTCCAATTCCAGACATCCAACTTCCCATATACCGCATTAAAAATCCTCAAGTCCTGCCTTAATTCACATTACTGCCTAACTGAATGTCACTCACATGCACATTTCACAAATAAAAAGCAAGCTCAACTAGTGACAAAATCTTGTTATAATACATACAAGGTTGTCACCTAGTAATGACATTATTTAACTGTAGCCAAACCCATTACTTTGAAAGAATCCAGTGTAAGAAATACTTTGAAGTTTTGTAAGTTTTTTGACCCTCACTTGACCTATTAAAAGATCTAAACAAAACAGTGGCGAACCAAATTCCCAAGTCCATGGGAAAACCGCCATTTTCAGACTCATCCCACACTCAATCCCAGTGAGGAAAGAGACTGCCGGACTACAGCTAGTCAAAACTTCTCCCAAAGCAAAAGCAGAATCAATGTCATGGGTGCAGATAACTCAGGAAAACATGAAAAATACACACACACGTGTGTGTATGTATGTATGTATGTATGTCCAGAGATTTCAGCACTTACTCTATTTACACTAAGTATTTTATGAAAAAAACGCTGAATCTCTGTCTAAATAACAAAATGAACAGCATGATTATTACATATTTGTTTTAATTTAAGGAGTTTTGTCCTTATTTTTATGAATATATGCATCTTAAAGTGGCTTATCTCTATATAAAAGCCTAATATGCTGTGTCCAACCAAGCAGTCAACTGATCGGTTGCTATGATGCACACTGACCACGAGGGGGCAGATGCTCTGACCAGTAGGTGAGCTTGCTGCTGGGGTCTGGCCGATTGGGACTGGGCATGCCCTGGAGCCCTCCTGTGGGCCCTCCCCAGCCGCCACCCCAATCAGGAATGGACCAGATGGCCCTCATCGGCCGGTCACCATTGAGGCAGAGAGTCCCACCTGTGCACCAGTTTTGTGCACCGGCCTCTAGTAAAGCATAAAAGCAGCTCTGTACGTTTGCTATAATGAACTCCGACTCGTCCTCCTGTCATTTACGTTTTTCTTCTTACCCACCCTTCCCACACAGATAAGCTTTGGGCCCCGGCCAGAGCTGCTCAGCAGGTAAAGCATCAGCCCCAGCACTGGAGGATTGAGGACTTGATTCCTGGTCAGGGGCAAGTATCTGGCTTACAGGTTCACTCCCACCCTCGGTGGGGCACGTGCAGGAGACAACCAGTCACTGTGTCTCTGACACATCAATGTTTCTCTCCCCCCATCCCTCACTCTCTCTGAAAAACAATGGGAAAAAATATCCTCATGAGAGGATTAACACAACAGAAAAAAAAAGCTTTCAGTTTCTTTAATATTCTTTAGAACAATATTTTTCCTTTCCTGTCATAGAATAAGATTATATGATTACATTCAGTGTGTTTTAAGTGAACTAGAAGGAAAAAAAAAACTCTTTAAATGCAAACTTCTACGTCAATCCAGAATTCCACTTGACATGTAAAACGGAAAACCATTAAATAATCTACCCTTCCCACAAACTGTTTTCACATGTCATGAACTTACCTGGTTAGTGAGAGGTTGCTGAATCTGGTCAGAATAAGATAAGGCAGAAACCTGCTGGTCACTTATGTTTGGCTGGCGACGGTCACTGTACTGATGTGAATGGGGCATCTGTCCAGCCATCTGAAGGCCAGCAGCATGGAATGAAAATGACGGTGCAAGCCGAACAGATGAAGGTTTGCATGCTGAAGTCTCTCCTCCTGCGAGAAGACCAGGGAGGGCTGGTTAGAGGGTGAACTCGGAGCCCGGTGCTTGTATCCCAGACCTGTCTGGCCTTTCTTTAAATGAGCACTTTACGTGTTCAATAACATTAAAACCTTAGAACGACAAACAGCACATCACTCAACACAACAGCTTTACGTTAAAAGTATAAAATACAGTGATCAAATGAATATTTATAAATCTGTGTGAAGAGAAAAACCTTAACTAGTTCTCTTTATAAAGCAATAAGAATCATCTTTAACATTTATTTTCATACATGAGATGGTCATCAACTGAGAACTGTAAGTTCTGTAAACAGTGTCCAGTTCGGTCGGGCCTCTCCAATGGACGGGGGTCCTGAGAAACCAATTCAGAAGACAGCGGCTGAGATGCGGCTTTGCACCCCCAAGTGTACGGCAATCAACACCCCAGTGGCCCCAAACCGGCTGAAAGACCTGTCCTCGTGGTGTCGCCAACGACACCAGGATTAGAGGCTGAGCATGCACACAAAACGAAAGCCCAGAATGCTGGTTCCTCTCTTCCTAAAGAAGCTGGCCTGCCACCTCCTCCTAAGACTGACCGGCCAATAATTACCCACAGGTAGGCGGGACCACCCATGGTCATGACTCTTACTGTAGAAATGAATGGTAAACACTTTGGGTCTCTAAAGTATTGGGCAGCTACCTAATAAAGTTCATTCTTCCTTAACGAGGCGGGGAAACCTTATATTCCACCAAACTTGTATCACAGCCTAAAGCCTAAAGCGAAGGCCAACCCCGGACCCGCACCCTTGTGCTCGGCTCCCCGCATAAGCCAGCCAGCGCCCACCCCCACACACTGTCCAGACCCGGGGCCTCTGCCTGATCCCCGGCCCCGGAGCGGCGAGCACGCACTGCCAGCCGCGCCTCTGAGACTGCAGGTCCAGGTCCCCTCAATCCCGAAGGTTTGCTGTGAGGTTCAATGAGACACCCACACACCGAAGAACCACCGCCTGTGCTGCGCTGGAGGCGCGGCGGTCATGCGTGGCCAGTGCTTGGAACAGCTCTGGCCACTAGTGAGGGCCTCACTCTCAGCGGCGGCCACAGTGCTGGACGGTCAGGATGGGGAGACAGTGCCCCTTCCGGCAGGAAAACAAAGCTTCTTCTGCCCCCAAACTTAAGTGTCACACCTACGTCCTCCCACAGTGGGGGGGCCCGTCTCCCTCCCCCGCCCCCCCATCTACAGGACTCGTTGCTCTGGGACTGTGCTAGGCTCCCCCTCCAGAGGCCGCCTCGAGCTGACAGCCGCCACTCTTGCTGATTCCCCCTGCCATAGCGCACTCCAATCTCACCTCCATCAACACACCTCTCCCTTCATCCCCCTCCCCCACACCCCGCTTGGATGACTGAACAGATTCCTACCACTTACCGGTCCTCACTATGCCCCTCTGCAGACTGTCACTTCTTCAACAACGTGACCGGTGGCTTTCTAAAACGCAAATCTCAATCCTCCCCCCAATTAATGACTCCCGCCTGCCTTAGCACTGCTTTCAGCCCTGAGCTCGTCTCCCTCCTACAGCATCAGGGGCCTGTCTGACCCGTGGTACGTAATGACCATCTTCTGAATCCGAAGAGGACAGTGTAACTCTGATGGTGGATGAGAGAACTTCTCTAAACAGTTCATTACTCAATACAAAACACACTCCATATAATAATGTGGACCAACCAGAAACTTATCCTAAGGAAGTAATTGATGATGTGCACAAAGATATTTGGGAAAAATGTTTTCTTAGCGCTGTTGGTAACAGCAAAAGAACTGGAAACCTACATGTTACATAATGGGAGGAAAGGAGGCTTTAACTCTGCATGTAAAAAGTGGAAAGAGAGAGAGAGATGGCTCTTATGAGTAAACAGTAAAGAAACGGAGGCCCTGAATGAATAACTTAACCACTTGGCGTCTTCATTTCCCTATCTATGAAGAAGATGTGTTATGACACTAACCCTAATCCCTGAGGTTTGTTCTGAAGTTTGAATGGACACCACAAATACACATGCAGAATAACTAAAAAGCGCTGTTGAGAATATTACTTCTGGCTCTATTATCAATGCCATTACTACATCCCATCAACTTACCTATATATGAAAGCCCAGTGACCAGAATGGCGAAACGACCAGTGGTGATGAAGCGCACTGGAGAAGCCAATCAGCCTGATCTGACACCCCCACTCTGGCTGGCCCAGCCCCCATCGGATCCCAACACCCCGACTGTGGGCGGGGCTATCCAACTGCCTGAAGCCTCACCCACTGGCCAGCCCCACTGCTGACCACCTCCCACCCTGATCAGGGACCAACCAACCATGACCCCTCCCCCGCCAGCGCACCCAATGGGCCCCCATCGGGGCTGACCACCAGACCCCCACCGTGCACAAATTCACTCAGGCCTCTAGTTGATTGGAATACCAGGAACTCAGTGCGTGAAATCCGTGCACAGGTGCGGTCCCTAGGCCCGGCCAGTGATCAGGGACTGTCAGCTGCCGCTGGAGGGGAGGGGTGGGAGAGGAACTGTGGGAGGTTTGCTAGTCGGGGGAGGGACTGGGGAAGATTGGCTGGCCATGAGAGGTTGGCCATGGGAGCGCACTGACCACCAGGGGGCAGCTCCTGCATTGAGCAACTGACCCCTGGTGGTCAGTGTGTGTCATAGCGACTGGTCAATCAATCATTCCAGTCATAAAGGTCACTTAGGCTTTCATTCATACACACACACACACACACACACACACACACACACACACACACGTGTGTGTGTGTGTGTGTGTGTGTGTGTGTGTGTGTGTGTCCCAGTACACAAAATTCATGCAAGGGGGGTGGTGTCTCTCAGCCTGGCCTAAAACTTCTCTAATCTGGGACCTCTTGGGGGATATCCGACTGCCGATCCTCGGGATTGGGCCTAAACCGGCAGTTGAACATCCTTCTCACAATACGGGACCCACTGGCTCCTAACTGCTTGTCTGCCTGCCTACCACTTACTGCCTCTGCCTGCTGGCCTGATTTCCCCTAACCGCTCCCCTGCTGGTATGATCGCCCCCAACTGCTCTCCCCTGTCAGCCTGATCGCCCCCTAACTTCTTGCTCCCCCATGCTAGCCTGATCTTGCCCCTAACTACTTGCTCCCTGTCGCTGGCATGATCTCACCCTTAACTGCTTGCTCCCTCACCAGTCTGATGGCCCCTAATTGCCTCTGCCTCGTCCCCACCACTGTGGCTTTGTCCAGAACGAAGTCGGACGTCCAGAAGATGTACAGTTGATCCAGTCTAATGAGCATATTACCCTTTTATTAATATAGGTTATGATAGATAGATAGATAGATAGATGAAGAAAAAGTGCAAGTCATTAGTATGTAACAATTATCCTCAATTGAACCTGCGTGTCTAGAAAATAAAATGACCATTATCCTTGAAATTCCTCCCCATACTATCAATCAATCCAAATTCCCTGTTCCCCAAAAGTTAGTACCTGCACTCCAAATCTAGATTTGTTTTAACTTCATATAAATTGGTCTCTATACTTAATGACATGTTTATAGGCTGGCTTGTTCATTATCATTACTTTATAGTATCCAATTGTATGAACATATGACAATTTGTTTATCCATTCTACTTTTGATTGACATTTGGATTATTTCCACTTTAGAGTTAGTATGAATACTGCCAGTAGGAAGATTGTTAAGTGTCTTTGGTATGCGCAGATTTGCTATTCCATTTCCCCCCCGCCCCCCCGTTTTTTAAAAATTCAATCTGTTTTCCACTAGCAGTTTATGAAAATTCCCTCTGCTCCACTCTTACATCAATACTTGAAACATCAGACTTTCTAATTTCAGTTGTTACAGGAGATTTTAACTTGTATTTTTCTGGTGACTCTGAGCATCTTTTCATTTATTTACTGGCCATTTGGATATCCACTTACGTGAAATGTCTATTAAGACTTTCTTTACCATTTTTCTATCAAAAAACTTTTTCACAGAATTTCTAAAGTTAAAAAGTTTCTATTTTTAAACATGTAGATGTGAGCATCTTATTGCTTAGAGATGATCTGCATCATCATTCTCTTAATGGTGTTTTTCAATTAACGCAATCTCTAATCACTTTTGCTTTAGGATTAGTACTTTAGGTGTCTGATGAAATCTTTCCTTATCCCAAAGTCATGAGAAGATTTTCTTTTACAAGTCAGATTTTACCATTCACATCTAGATGTCCCCAAAATAAACATCCAATTGGGCCCAAAGCAATTATTAAAAAGTTAAAACTTTCCCCAGTGCTCTGCAATGCTATCTTTGTCATAAATCACATGCCCATACATACTTGGATCTGTTTCTTGGTTCCCTATTCTGTTCTACTGGATACAGACTTCACTAGATTTCTTAGACACTGTCTAAATTATGATCACTTTACACGTTTTAATAATTAGCAGAGAATTTTATTCTTTAAGAATGTTTTAGCTATTCTTATCCCTTTGCATGTCCATATATGTTTTAGAATTTTCCCATCAAACTCACCAAAAACAAATGCACCATGTTGGGATTTTGGTTGCACTTGTATTGTCTCTACTGACCAGTGCTGTTCATCAGAGTTTTCTGCAATGATGGGTTGGCCTGCACTCTCTAACCACTAGCACTCCTGGGCATTTAAACAGTTTTATTTTTCCTTCCCAATTCTTATTCTTCCTTTTCTCTTAGTCCACTCGCTGGGGCCTGGAGACCAGTGATTATTGGGAGAGATGAGCACCCCTGTCTCCTGCGCAGCCTCAGAGAGAACGCTTCCAGCAGTTCTCAGTGCAGTGGTGGCTGCAGGTTTGTAACTGGTGATCGTTTTCAGAGTAATGGATTCCCTTCTACTGGCAGGCCTAGTTTGCTAAGGCCTTTTCCCCACAAATGGATACCGAAGTTTGTTTAATGCTTTTTCTGCATCCAACGAAATGCCGCCAGATTTGCTGCTAATGTGATGAAAACCACTGGTTGGGTTGTGAATGCTGAACTACCACTGGATTCCTGGTTATCCTTCTGTGGTACATTTACTAGTGAAACCATCTGGACCTAGAGTTTTCTTTGTCGATTTTTCAATTAAACGTTATATTTTCATAATAGAAACATTTAATTTTGTATTTTCTGGTGCCTATTTTAGTAAATTGAGGTGGTTTTTTTTAAATGTCTAATTCATCTAAATTTCAAATATACTAGCATCAACTTCTTCATAGTACCTTTTCATAAGCATTTTGATCTAAGGAGGTATAACTGTAGTGATATCCCTTTCAACTCAAGATTGGTTAATGAGGCCTTCTCTTTCTTTGTGATCAGTCTAATGAAAGGTTTATTAATTATCCTCTCTGATATGTTGCCTCTGTTTCTGCTCCATCTTGTTCAATCAGTTAGCAAGAGAGGTGTATTATACACCTCCCATTTCAGTTATGTTATGAGATTACATACATTTAGAGTCATACCTTTCTGATGAATATAACCTTTTATCATTACAAACTGCTCCTCTCTATTTCCAATAGTGCTTTTTACTGTCTGAAATTAGTATAGCTACACCAAATTTTCCATTAATCTTTGCAAGGTATATCTTACTTTCAACCTTTCTATCTCCTTATATTTTATGTTTGTCTCTTGTAAATAACACATAGTTCTGTTTAATTTCTATATGAACACTAATAACTTTTCTATGTTCCTTTCTTATTTTCTACTAGATTGAAGGTTTAACCCGCCCCCCCTCCAATACAAATTATGTTATTTTTAGTTATTTTATACACCAGAGGCCCGGTGCATGAAAATTGATGCACTGAAGGGGGAGGGGGACCTCTCAGCCCGGCCTGTCCCCTCACATCCAGGAGCCGTCAGGGGTGGAAGGCAAACCAGCAATCAGGGGAAGGGGATGCCCCATCACACCTCTGCTGCTGCCACTGCCGGCAGCACATACCTCAGCCGCCCTGGTTACCTGAGCCTTGGACGGCCCTGGTCACCTGGGAAGCCACCATCCCAGGCTTGCCTGTGGCTTGGGCCAGCTCTGGGTGGATAGGGGGCTGAAGGGACGGGAGGACTCCAGAGGCAGGCGCACAGAGCAGCTGGACCCACCGGGGGCGGGCCTGGCTGTGCCATGCACCTGCTGCCCCAACAGGGCTGAGGGACTGGGCACCGCCATCTTTGTGAGGGCATGATTAGCATATTTCCTCTTTATTAGATAGGATTATATTGTCAACTATATATCATCAACTCATCAAAATCGAATTACTTCTTTTAATATGTAATACCATTGTTGACTTTTATATTACACACACACACACACACACAATCACAAGACCTCTACTCAGCCAAACAGCATGATTAGAATCAGACTTAAGATGCATTTAAAGGGACAGATGGGTAACTTTTTGACATCCACATAGCTATCAAAGAATTACAAAGAAACATTTAGCTGCTGCTGGGTTATTACTGTTACTAGGGTCCCAGTGCACAAAGTCATGCACCTTTGAAGGAACTGTGGGCCGTGAGGCTGCAGTAGGCAAAAGGGCAGGTCTCAGCCCATCCTCCACACCCCTGCCCTGCCCCTCCTACCTCGGCCCCTGTTCCCCCGTCTGCCAGCAGACCTGCTCGTGCTGCCGCTGCTCCCCCGCGCTGACGACGCCAGCCCTGCGCACCCCCAGCCCTGCCCACCCCCGATGCCAGCCCTGCGCACCCCGCTGCCGGTGTGGAGTTATGGGGGCAGGCACCAGCAGCAGGTGCGAGTGGCGGCGGCTGCCGCTCAATCGCCCCTCAGGAGCAGGGGAGGCGGAGAAGCCCTCAGGGGCCATCGGGGCAGAGGCTGCCTGCACCCGCTGACAGTGCCGTGTGATCAGGACCGGCACTGGGCACCGGCAGCAGGTGTGAGCGTTGGCTTTGGTGGCAGCTGCAGGTGTGAGCGGGGCCAACACTGGCCGTGGGTGTGAGAGCCGGGCAGGACCGCAGCATGCAGTGACCACCAGAGGCTGGCGCCCCAATGACAGCCACCCGAGTTCCACTTTGGTCCGACACCCCTGCTCGCCTGCTCCACCATCCCGCCACAGCCCATGCCCTCCGTGTTCCGCACTCCTACCCCGCTACCACTCTCCCTGCCTCCTCCTAAAATACGTCATGTTCGGAACCTAGATCCAGTCAACTACGTGCATTAAATTCAGAAGCTTTGACTGTGTGACACTATGACACTGTTTACTGGGGTGCCAATGACGCTCCTGATCAGCACTTCTCCGACTTTAATGCACTTCCCAATCTCCTTTCCACCCGGTAAAGTGGCCGTCCTGCCTCAGAGACCTAAGGTGAGGCTTGAATGTACATTTCTAACAGGCCACCGGAGGACACCAGTGATGCTCTGAGCGGCACCTACACTGTAATTTCACGGCTCACCCGAATAAAGAACGCCACTTTCCAGCTCACACAAGCAACGGATACCCCAAAAGATAGGCGGTGCTCTCACCGTACCGCACACTACATGCTTCTCCTCCCAAGGGATGACCTTCCTGGACCCAGGGCTCGTGCTTTGTTCTTTAAAACCAACGCTCTTTCCTGCACGTAACGCTCATGTGCCAAATGAAAAGGAACATTTTCTTTGTCAAATTTATATAGAGAACTGAATACGGGTTAACAAGAAATAACTATGTTTTCCCACTTGTGTGACGACTTCCTCTCTTTAGGTAAGAGTCCAAGACAAACTAATACGGAAATGTGTCAACCTGATTTTATTAACAAGCAAATCGCCATGATTTGTATTCTTCCTAAAGTTTCCATCTTCTCTTTTAATTCAAATGTTAGTAAGAAAAAATAACTCCGTTCATCCCAAAATAGGTATATGATAATAAGTATTAGGTTGAAAGTGCTGATATTAGAACTACTTTGGCCTATGAAATTATAATTTTATATGGTTTAACCTGCTACCTACCATATATATGTACATCTTTTTCAACTAAACTTAAAACTAGCTCATCAGTACTAATAATATTTTACTTAACCTGAGAATATATCACCATACATGTAGCAATATCAGAGATTGTAATTTAATAATAAACTTATAATGTTTAATTCAAAATTTTCTTCAAAATCATTATTTGGAGTTCAATTCCAAAAGAACACTTTCAAGTGCTGCCGAACAGTACAAAAGGCAGCTGGAAAAGAACATGCATGTGGGTTCTACTTTCATATCCGCATGGATCTGTTTCACCACGAGCACATTTCTGTCACTTTAAAAGCTCGTAAAAACTGTGTTGGGCCCTAGCTGGTTTAGCTGAGTAGATAGAACATTGGCCTAAGAACTGAAAGGTCCCAGGTTCGATTCCAATCACAGGCATGTGGCCAGGTTGCGGGCTCCATCTCCAGTAGGGGCTATGCAGGAGGCAGCGATCAATGATTCTCTCTCATCATTGATGTTTCTCTCTCTCTCTCCCTTCCTCTGTGAAATCAATAAACGTGTGTGCGCGCGAGTTTTAATTGTGTTGGTAACTAGTTGACTAAAAAGTGAAGTAGCTTTCTCACTCTATTCAGTTTACTATATTTTACCAAGAAACTATAATGGTAAAGACCATGCCACTAAGAAAGATGAGCAGTGATTCCACAAGAAACATTTCACGAACAGACCTCAGAGAGTGGACGTGGTGGGTAAGACTCAAAACCACAGTGAGAAAGGGAGGAACTAACAACCAGAAGAGCCTAGAGAAGACCCGAGTGAAAGCACCGCCACGGTCTGGTTAACACCCACACTAACCCCGCCTGCGGGCAACTTGAGTTTCTTTTTGTGGGTAGATATGTTATTAATATGTTGACAGGGACCATCCTGGTGACAGCATTAACCCACATTAGATTTTAAAGAGAAAGAACAACGTTCAGAAAAATAACAATAATTCAAGTGAATTAAAACTATGGCCGCATCCAACATGTAGCAACTCTCCTGAGGCCACGCTTCTGGGACAGAACCCCTAAGACATGGAGGAGGGGGGGACAAGCTATGTGGGAAGCACCTGCCACAGGACACGCTCCTCAGGAAGCAGAAAAGGCGTTAAAGGAGTGGGCCATCGTGGCGGGGAGTAAAGGCACCGGTACAGGGAGAGAACGGAAGCCAGCGGGTAAGTTGCGTTCCTCGCGGTGGCACTCATCAGCACCAAAAGCAGCGCCTGGCGAAGGCCCCGCATTCAGGAAATAGTTCCTCCATGAAACAGCCGCCGAGCCCGTCAGGAATATTTAGAATGTGAAGGAATGGAGGAGGAAGGGGAGTGAGCTGAAGGGTGAGGATGAAAGAAATATTTTAAAAATGAGGCTCATGAGCCAGAAATAAAGAAGGCTAATCATAGCACAGGCTGGAGCTACCGCTCAACGTCTCTCTCACTCATTTTATATCCAACCGCATACCCCAGTGTCTGGCTCAACAGGTTTGAAATAAATGCAAATGATGCTGTGAATTATCTAACGATAAGGACAAAGGAGCTGATTTCTTATTAACTTCTAGTTAGGGGCCAATACATGTCACCACAGAATACGTGATATCTCTCTCTCTCTCTCTCTCTCTCAATGAGGCGGTCAGCCAGATCACTAAAAACCAACACTAAAGAAAAACATCGTGAAAGCAGCCAGAGGGGGAAGTGCCCAGTGACATACAGAACCACTGAATGACATACAGAACCACTGACTTCTCCTAAGAAACCACACACGCTCTAGTACCGGCTTTAAAACGATGGAGAAAGACCTGTAGTCCTCAATTCTATATCCAGTGGAAACATCCTTCAGAAATGAAGGCAAAACCCTTTTTAAGACAAATGAAAGCAAAACTTTGTCACAGCATACTTAAACTCAGAAAATGTCTATAGTTTAGAGAAGGAAGATGATTTGAGATAGAAACAGATCTACACAAAGGATTACGACCACCAGAAATGGTAAATATGTAAATAGTAAAGAAGAGAAAGTTATCTTGTCGATATTTTTAATAACTGCTTAAAGAAAATATAACATTGTACTGTAAAGTTAGTAACATACAAAAGTAGAACATGTGATAACCAGAGGTAAAATGAAAATACTTCACAGTGCAACTTAAGGAAGCCTGGGATAAGCCCTCACGCAGCCTCTAAGACCAGAGAGATAGATAGATAGATAGACAGACAGACAGACAGAAAGAATAGACAAATAATGATAGATACAGATGATTGATAGATATGATAGATAGATAATAGGTAGGTAGGTAGGTAGGTAGGTAGGTAAGATATAGATCAGTGGTTCTCAACCTTCCTAATGCAGCAAACCTTGCATACAGTTCCTCATGTTGTGGTGACCCCCAACCATGAAATTATTTTCATTGCTACTTTATAATTGTAATTTTGCTACTGTTATGAATCATGATGTAAATATCTGTGTTTTCCCAGGGTCTTAGGTGACCCCTGTGAAAGGGTCGTTCGACCCCCAAAGGGGTCGAGACCCACAGGTTGAGAACCACTGATACAGATGATAGACTGACAGATATGATAGATAGATAATAGGTAGGTAGGTAGGTAGGTAGATAGATAGATAGATAGATAGATGCAGATGACAGAATGATAGATATGATAGATAGATAATAGGTAGGTAGGTAGGTAGGTACAGATGATAGACTGACAGATATGATAGATAGATAATAGGTAGGTAGGTAGGTAGGTAGGTAGGTAGGTAGGTAGATACAGATGATATTGATAGATAGATAGATAGATAACAGGAAGGAAGGAAGGAAGGAAGGAAGGAAGGAAGGAAGGAAGGAAGGAAGGAAGGAAGGAGGAAGGAAGGGAAAGAATAATGATAGATATAGATGATAGGGAGGGAGGGAGAGAAGGAGGGAGGATGATGACAGGGACAGACCGATAACAAGCCACTAGAGGAGACAAAGTAGAAGACCACTGGGCTTGGGACTAAAAAGAGCATCTGGATACCCTGAGCCCAGCATACACGTGCATGCGCTTTAGTCACACCATTTAACAGGCACCATTCTGGCTGAGGTGCTATGCTGTCCTCAACAACTGCACTGTAAGGACACCTCCCTGAAGCCTACAAGAAATGAGTCCTTAACCCTTCCAGTCCTAAAAGACAAACCACCGTCTCACAGCCGAAATGAGAGGTCAAGAACTTACTTTTAGTCACAGCATCTGGAACACAAAACAGAGACTAAAACTGGCCCCAAGATATAGCTGCTACATTCCACAAATTATTTTTAATATATTTTATTGATTTTTACAGAGAGAAAGGGAGACGGAGAGAGCGCTAGAAACATGGATGAGAGAGAAATATCAATCAGCTGCCTCTTGCACACCTCCCACTGGGGATGTGCCCACAACCAAGGCACATGCCCTTGACCGGAATCAAATCTGGGACCCTTGAGTCCACAGGCCAACGCTCCATCCACTGAGCCAAGCCAGCTAGGTCTCCACAAATTATTATACTTTACACAGTATAGCATGTAATATGGATAAATTTATTATTTTCCTCAACATTCTAAAATTGTTAACTATTTTTAATCAGTAAAAATAAGTAAAGCAGATAATACTACCTGGTATTTCGTGAGTTATGAGTTGTCATGAAAACTTCCAGTGGAAAACCTTCTTTACAGCATCCATAATAAAAAATGTTTAATCATTACTGAAATCACTTAAATAAAAAACTTCCCCATTTAGTAGAAAACAAGGTGCCAAGAAGCTTTGAGACTTTAATTCTATGAAAGGGGGCAGGGGCTTTCTTTGGTTAAGGTGAGCCTGTAATTGTAGGGTCAGGTGCTACTTGGTCTCAGTTTAGCCCAACAGTTTAAAAAAAAAAAAACCTTTTGCCTCTAGCCCAGGCACAGAGCAGAACCATACACATACTCCTCATTCATTCTTAGTTCTAGGGAGACAGCTGTTAAACGTACAAGATATATTTAAATCCAGTTAAGTACTTGGGTACCTATATTGAATTGCAGCATAATACTTAAAATTATCCGATGAGGCAATCATTTGGCTTTGTGATTCCAATTAAAAGCAGTACATTTACAGGGATTTTCCATTACAGAAGGCCCAAAAGGCAACGTATTCACCTGACCAGACACTTTGAAGTTAAGCAGTAAGCAAATTTTAACTCTTCAAGAGAAGTTACAAAATTTAATAATATCAAAACAGCAACCCTTCATTAAAAGTATGCTTATAGAGCAAAGAGACACATCATTGCAGAGATCAGAGCTGGTTTTCCTTCTTCTATACCTACTGCGCAAAAGCAGTTAACATTTGCATCTCAGTCCTATACCAAATGAAAATAGCCTGGCAAACGGTACTGTCCCAAGTATCCTACAACATCCTTAACCTCTAACACCACAATCACAAACACGAAGACCGGCCCGCTCCGGAAAGAACCAGGAAGAGATGTAACTGCCTTGTAATTTGGCTGGAACAGAAGCCACAAGCAGGCATCGATTAGGGGTGCGTGTGGGGAGAGTAGAGAGAGAGGCCTCTGAAAACACAGTGAGGAGGGCTTCCCGGGCCGAAGGCTTGGTTAAATCTGGAAGATGAGAGCCCACTGGGTTCAGAAGTGACTCAGAGTGGAGCTGGGTGACCGGGAAAACGGGGCGCCTGAGTGAGAACAGGGCAGAGCTGGGTGATGTTATCTCCTAAATGCCTAAGACCTGAACTTCAAAGACGGCCTCTGAGCTGGCTCAGCAGGCTTCATGGACCAAGCACAGGACAATGAAAAGTGGGTGCCACAGAAAGGAAAGGCACGAAGACACTAGAAGGAGAAGGAGAGGGGGAGGCGGAGGGAAGGGAAACTGAGGAAGCGGAGGCCCGGGCTGTGGTCTCGGCTCAGCGGTAACCACATGGCACGGGAAAGCATGCCCTTCCCGATGCCCCCACCACACACGGAGGGAGCCCCCAGCGCGCCGGGCTCTTCACACGAGGCAGACCCTTCCCCTCGCCCTCCTCTGCAGGCAGTTTTGGGGAGCCTTCGTCCTGACGAGCGTAACTAACTGCTCTGCTTTCTCAGGCCGAACAGGAAGTGGAAGGCACGTGCATCCCCATCTCCACGTCACTTTAAACCTGACACGATCACTTTTTCCAAGATCTAATTGGCTTTAGGGAGTGACTCATGACCAGGGCAGCACCCATCCAGCCACCGGAAGTGCGTTCCTGACTCGGATTCGCCTGACCATCCCCCACGCAGGCTTACAGGCTGTCACCACCGCCTCTGCCTGCATCAGAGCACAGATACCAACTTCGAAGGCTTTTCGGACACCGCACTTTTGAATGCCTGTGGGACACTGTAACTGGGTATTTTATCCTCTGTGACAATGAGATAAAAACAAGTTAACACTGGAACAGCTGATGTGTCCCTTGAATCCTATGGGTATAGTCATGATTACTCTTTTGTTAAGTCTGTAAAAGTTTTATTTACAGCATCAACACCTAAAACTGTGAGGTCCTAATTTCCGAGTATGTTCCATTTCTCCGCCTCCATTGGTACAAACTCGTTACATCAAGGGACGGCCACAGCACCCCAACCACTGTCCTGAGAGTCCTCCTCGCCTCTGCATCACCCCAAACACAACTTAGTTATTCGGGGTGAAGTAACAGACAGTGCACCCTGTAACCTGAGACACTACATGAAAGACTGCTTAAGGCCTCCAATGTGTACATTAAGGATGAGGGATAATTTGGGAAAATAATCTGCTGCCTTATGTGTGTGCGATATATAATTTTATAAAATTCCAAATATCTCAAAGCTAAAAATCATACTCGATTGTTTTTAATACAGAAAATACTGTTTTTCTAGGTGAATGATACCTGTCAATAACACTTCTTTCCACTCCCGCCTCAAAAGGCAGCTTACTGTGAAAAAGGAAACTGTTTCTGGCTCTCCCTCCTAGGAGCATACGCCCGCCTTTACCCTCCCTCCCCGTCTCACCCCCCCCCCTCACTCCACACACACACACACACACACACACACACACACACACACACACCCCGCCTAATTCCCCAGCAGGCGTTTCCTTACCTCTCTCTCCCCTGAGCTCCCAGGGCCCTCCTTGTGTCTCTGTAACTTGTTCCCTGAACCCGGTTCTTCTTCCACTCACTCCTTCTACCGCTATGACTTCCAACATGAGTTTTCTCTGATAGAAAATGATTTTGGTTGAGGTGTAAGTGACGTAGAGCATTATATTAGGTTCATGTGTACAACACAGAATTGGAGCTGTTCTGTCTGAAGTCACCAGGAAGTCACTGCTGTGCCTGAGACCTCAAGGCACTGGTCCTAGGAGGCTCTGAGAGGGTGG
>PVJN01023004.1:0-32760 GCA_004026805.1 Lasiurus borealis | reverse complement strand
TATCTAATAAAAGAGTAATATGCAAATTTACCATCACTCCAACATACAAGATGGCTGCCTCCATGTGGACATAAAATAGCCAGCAGAGGAGGGCAGTTGGGAGGGATGGGGCCTGCAAGGGAGTTCAGTTGGGGGCGATTAAGCCTGCAGGTGAGGGCAGTTAGGGATGACCAGGCCAGCAGAAGAGGGAAGTTGGGGGTGACCAGGCCTGCAGGAAAGGGCAGTTGGGGGGACCTGGGCCTGGAGGGGAGGGCAGTTAGGGGTGACCAGGCTGACAGGGGAGCAGTTATGCATCAATCAGGCTGGTAGGGGAGTGGATAGGGGTGATCAGACTGGTAGGCAGAAGTGGTTAGGGGCAATCAGGAAGGCATGCAGGTGAGCAGTTGGGAGCCAGCAGTCCTGGATTGTAAGAGGGATGTCCTACTGCCCGTTTAGGCTCCATCCCAATAGAAGAGGATCAGGCTTAAACGGGCAGAAAGACATCCTTTGAGGGTCCCAGATGGGAATGGGTGCTGGATGGGCTGAGGAACATACTCCCCCGAGCTCGAATTTCGTGCACTGGGCCTCTAGTATGTGTGTGTGTGTGTAGTGTGTCCTAAAAGATGTAAACACACACTCTGAATAATCCTATAGGGCAGTGTTTATTAAATGCATTTCATTTTCAAAACTGAGCTCCCAGCTGTGGGAGTGTGTATACACTTTTGGGGGAGCATTACTATAATCACTTTCAGAGGGACAAGAATAGGGAGAATCTGCATTATTCAATAGACACCCGTTCCATCCCAACTCCAGATCCTGCCAACGCGAGTGGTTAGCAGGCCGCACTTCGAGACGTCTTGCCTGTAATACCATCCATCTAACCCTCTGAGTATACAGTGGTACCTCGAGATACGAGTGCCCTAACATACGAGATTTTTGAGATACGAGCCATCGAGCGAGCGATTTTTGCTTTGAAATACGAGCAACATTTGAGATAGGAGTCATCGCGCCGATCGGCCGGCTGCACACCACCCACCAGTTTACCGTGACTCGAGCGTCTCATAGTTTCCCACACCTCAAAGTTACGGAACAAATTAAACTCGTATCTCGAGGTACCACTTTTTAATTGGAATTTTTCCTTGGACCCCCTCACCCAACAGCCCAGAGCACTGTGACCCCCTCACGCCAGGCAAGGAGACTGATCCCACCCTGCCGATGGGACCACTGTTTGAGATCTGCCAACGGAGGAGAAGGAGCCATTTCCTAAGGCTCCGGTTTCCAGGAGTAACTTCAGCTCCCATTTCCTGGACCTGAAATCACCCCCCAGCCCCCCAGCCCACGCCCGTCAGGTAGCAGCTCACTAGAGAGCAGACCTGCCTCAGCTGTTCTCGCCCCAGCCAGGTGGTCAGAGGGAAAGAGATTTGCTTACCCGTGAAAACAGGTTGCCTATAAATCAAAAGGGGTCGAGTTATACCCACCAGATGGAGGTTTTACAACCTTAATGTGTGAGTTAAGATATAATGGATGAAGGGAGGTGAAATTTTCAGGAAGGTTGAATCATTTGGATGCCTTCTGGGATCGAGGGGAAGCAAAAGGTTACTGTTACAGTGAACAAGAATGAAGTCATTTTCGTCTCGGTGACCTAATTACAGGGGATGGGATTCTGACTCATTAATTTTCAAAATCATATCTAATTACCTATTGATATGGCTTACGAAGGCTCAAAAGCGCATGGACAAATAGATGTTCTTTGCTAACCACAGAGCTTCTTTTGCACTAGGTTTTGGCATATTATAATTTTACTCATAAAATTATTCTGGTTTTAGATAGGGAGTCTGAACAGCCAAGATCAATTGCCCCCTCTCTCCCTCCATCCACTTTTCCTCTTTCTCCTTTTATCTCTCACTTCTTTTCTTTCTCTCTTTTTTTTTTGTCTGCCACGTTTTTAGCCCCAGGAATGTAAAATGAACAGTATTATGAAGAGTAAACATAATCCAAGTCAGCTTTCTCTGCTTGGGCATTCAGAAAGCTGAAATATTGATTAACCGAAAGCGTTGGTATTGACTGTGAATTTCATTTATCCATGTTCCATCACTGGTTGTAACTATATGAACACAGTAGCATTGAAGGATTTTTTTTATTATTATTATGAAAGAGATAGCTACAGGCAAAGCTGAAATAATAAATGAATGACAAAGGATATTATCAAGAACTAGAGGCCCTGTGCATGGGATTCGTGCACTGGTGGGGGGCACGGCCTGCGAGGATTGGCTAGCTGTGGGAACGCCACTCATCCTGATGGACCCGCCCTCTGAGTGGCTGCACCCACTGTGGGAATGCACTGACCACCTGGGGGCAGCTCCTGAATTAAGTGTTATAGTGACATGTTGTCCAGTCATTCTGGTTGTCCTGCCATTCAGTCACTGGGCTTTTATTATACAGGACTAGAGGCCCCGCTCATGAAATTTGTGCACAGGTAGGGTCCCTAGGCCTAGCCTGCAACCAAGGCTGACCTTCCCCAGCTGCTGGCAGCTGGCCCCATCCCCCACCACTGATGCCAGTGGCCCTCTGTGTGTGAGGCAACTGGCAGGGCAATCGGGGTCCTGCTGGCTCACACCCACCTAGCCTGGGGCCGCCCGCAACTGTGGCCATCCACCCTGGGTTCCCCATTCCCCATTGGTCAATCAGTCATAGGGAGAGACTGAGAGGTGGGGTGGGGATTGAGCATCTGACTCCTGGCGGTCAGTGTGCATCATAGCAACTGAGTGTTCCACCACCTGGTCGATTTGCATATGTCTCTCTCTATCTCTCTCTCTCACACACACACACATGCTTGTTTAGTCATATATGATGAGCTTCACTTCACATCCTGCTTTGGGACACTAAGAGAACAGGACTGGTTTGTGGAGGAGAGGACCTTTGGGCAAGTGGATTGTTCAGTGTGTCCACACTTCTTACATGTCTTAGTGTAAGTCCCCCCCACCCTGCCCCGCCTCAACCTCCACATCTTCAATCCTCAGCCCCCTTAAATATGTCACCCACTTCCATTCCATACCTTTGTTGAGAAGGTTTTCTCTGAGTTACAATTTTGAAGTTCCTCCGCATGAAAAAGAAAAGTCTGTTTGAAAAGACTGAACTTTTTTGAAATATTTAAAACCATTTGATAGATACTATTACCCTTAATGGAAAGGGCTGAACTAATACACACCTTTAATTTCCTTCTGTAAAGTGACTTTTAATGAGAACAATGGAAGTGTGAATTGGGAGTCTAGGTGTGACTTATGTTTTGACACGGGTTCCTGACTTGAAAGTCATTTAATTCATCTGTGCTTTTGATTCGCATGGGCCGGGTTTAAAGTCTCTAGTTTATTTTTCAGTCGTTCTACATGGAAGATGAACTTTCATTTTCACGTACAGTTCATTACTATTTCCCTTTCTGTTTGAAGCCCTTTAAACTGTATAATATGACGCTGAACTTTCCTTTTCATGTATAATTAATTATTATTTCCGTTTGTGTTTGAAGACCTTTAAATGCTACAATAACTCCCTCCATTGTAATTTATTATCTTCCACTTAGGTCCGTGGACGTTAGAGCTAAATAGAATTTTAGTAAGTTCCTGAAACAAACCATCATCTTGTAGAGCCCGGATGTTCCTGGAAAGCAAATTCACATTAATGTAGGTAGTGAGGTTTGTCACTGAAGATGGTTTCAGGTCTCAGTATTATGCTCGAAGTGGATTGAATTCAGAAGAAGTGGGTGTGAATGCTTCACCCCAATGAGGTGGTCCACGCGATATAGGTATTTTTTTAAACTCAGATATGCAGGTGTGTGCCAATGAACCAGATAAAATTACCTCTGAGCCAGACCATATAGATACCCCCTCGTTTGTCTGATTCTTTGATCTTCTCTGCGTATGTCAGAGCAAAGGTAAAGGCATCTTGCGTCTGCCAGTCTACCTGTAAATAGATGCATGGACTTGTCTTTCAAAGGCGTCTTTGTTGCTCACTAAGGCAACAGAGAATGCCCGCTGTCCATGGAGAGACAGTCCTGTTGCTAGGATAAGCCATTGACACTAACAGTCTTTGTACCGCTCTGTATTCTCTTTCTCCTGGAATTTAGAGAATGCCAGGACTTCAAAGGCTGTAATGCCTCACTCAACAGGCCGAGAAAGCATGTGTCTAGACCATGTCTAGAAACTGAAGAGACGACATCAGCCACCACATGTATTTTTATCAATTATTTGTTAAAGTATATAGAAAATACCTGGGTAATCCGGTGTAATGCTTGCATATTATCGCCGAGTCTACAAGTGTTATTTCAACAGCTCCTGTTCTGCTTTGAGTAGCTCCAATTCTCTTTCTATAGAGGACAAACTCTGGAGTTGGTGATATTTTGATAAAGACAGTTGCACAGTCCTTTGCCATGTCTGATGTACGTAACTCATCCTACCAGTAGTTTTAGTGCTCTCTCTAGTGTAAATGAGCATTTCATTGTGGGTAAATAGAGAAAAGTCACCAGACCTTAAAAGATGAGTCCCTTTAATCCAGTATTTGAACTAGCATAACAACTTTCCATAATAGAAATGGCCATTATTTTATTGTGGAAGTGATAATAAATGATCAATGATTGTATGCCTTCCCCTGATGAAAATATAAAGTGAATAAAGGACTTGCTAAAGTTAACACATGGACAAGTGTAGGTCATAGCTCAAGTCTGTTGAGCTGCTGAATCAAATTCTGGAGATTATTTCACTGTAACTTTTGATGATGAAAATATTAATGATAATAATGACAGCAAGTACAAGTTGCTATTTAGTAGGGACAATTCTAAACATTTTTTTGGTAAACTGCTTCAGTTATCAAACAATCCCATAAGGCAGGTAACTATATTTGTAGGGAGGAGGGGGCAACTCTAGTTATTAGTCAATCAGCAGAATCAAGCTGTGAGAGTCCCAGCTCCCACGTGATGTTCCTCTATGTTGAAATCAATCTACCTCTAGACTTAATAGAATAAAAATCAGCCGAGACCAGTTTGGCTCAGTGGATAGAGCGTCAGCTTGCGGACTGAAAGGTCCTAGGTTCGATTCCAGTTGGGGGCATGTACCTTGAGTGCGGGCACATCTCCACTGTGGGGCGTGCAGGAGGCTGCTGATCGATGTCTCTCTCTCATCGATGTTTCTGACTTTCTATCTCTCTCCCTTCCTCTCTGTAAAAAATCAATAAAATATATTTTAAAAATCAGCACCTAGCAATGATGATCTGGGCAGTAAAACAGAGTTGAAATGGATTGAACATGTAAGGTTGCTGGTTGACGAATAACAGGTCATTACCAAACCTTCCTTGAATAACTTTGAATACTCTGCTTTGCTTGTGCTATAACTCCAACTCATTACCCCAAGGGTCCAAGCTTCTAAACTCCTTCGTGGTCACTACTAAGAGCCTTGCTCTGATAAGAATAAATATTTGACCTGAACCCAAAGCTCAGTCTGCAAGTCTGCGAGCATCTCTGTTCTACATCCCTCTGTTAGGGATCCTGGTGTCTCTGCAGGAAGAATACACGTCTCATAGCCCATCCTTACACAGAGCTGTTAGACAGGCAAACCAGTCCATAATTATGTACTCCAATTATGTAGTTTAAAAAAGTGACACCTTATCTACAATGTAAATGTATTTACATCTTTGAAATTTTCTTTTCTGGCTGTTATATGAAGCTCGTGCAACAACTAGGAATTACATGAACGCATTACAGTAAAATCATATCTTTAAAGAGAATGGGAAGCTATGAACACAACCAAGGCTTAGCGGAAATGAAATCCCAGGAGGAGGAGGAGGCTGTAGTAGGTAAGCTGAGCGTTGATAGATATTTTCGTTTTTCCTAAGGATGTTTGCGGAATGAAGGTCTGGGTCAAGGATACGGCGTGGCCTGGGCAAACGTTCTCCTCTGAGGGAAAGAGAAACCAATAGAGCTTTGGATGCGATGGATAGGACCCCAGATAACCTGCAAAACACAAACTATTTTCCCCAGGAAACAGTTACTGTGTCCTGGCTGTGGAGTAGGAGGCTGAGGGATGGTCCTGCAGTGTTTCAGTGATTAGAAAATAAGACCCCGGTAAAGCTGACCTGCCATAAGCACACACCAGCTCCCTGTCAAGATTTTCCCCGCATCTGCAGCTGTGTGGGGTAGGATGCTAAATTGCTAAACCAAAACCTCTGAAGGACGTAACAATCTCCCGTAGTCTTTCAGGGCTCTGTGGACGGAGATACACCAGCCTCTCAATCAAGCACCCAGGACGCCATATCTAAGGAATGGGGATGGAACCAGTGGAAACTGAGCTTAATGAACCTTTGACTGATTCCAGACCAGATAGAGTCTTGGGATGGAAGGATCTAAATTCTCTGTCAAACAGAGAAAAGCGTAACTGCTTCTGGGATAAAATACCATCACGTAGACCAACCATCAAGATTTTAAAAAATAAAAGCAAACCCACAGATGTTGGAGTTAGCTGGCAGGAACATTAAAATAACCATTGCTAATAGACAAAGATGAATGACATTAAGAGTTTCAAAAGAGAATTGGAATCTAGTTAAAAATGTAATATTTGTCCTTGATGAGAAGCATATTACTTGCCATGAGATCTCTTGAAATTCTTTTAAACTTAATAATTCAATGGCAGGATATTGAAAAGATTGAGAAATAGGAATCAAAAATCTATAAACCACCTGCTATTTGCTCGATAGACTAAGTACAATGCATATATTAAAGCATGTATGGAAGAGGGTAAATATATGAAGTAGTCATTGTTATTCCTGGTTTATAGATCAGAACATCACAAAGTTGTTTCATATATGAAAGGAGGGAGCATACTGGTAGCCACGCCTGTCTGCTTATTTTCTTTAAAAAAATGTTTTATTGATTTTTTACAGAGAAGAAGGAAGAGAGATAGAGAGCTAGAAACATTGATCAGCTGCTTCCTGCACACCCCCACTGGGGATGTGCCCACAACCAAGATACGTGCCCTTGACCAGAATTGAACCTGGGACCCTTCAGTCTGCAGGCCGACACTCTATCCACTGAGCCAAACCGGTTTTGGCTGTCTGCTTCTTTTCACTGTATACACAGCCTTCCCCACTTGGCAAAGTTGCAAATAACACACATCACCCATGCCACCTACAGGGAGGCTCATGTTGTCTTGAGCTTGAGACACCTCTGTCCTAGGAGCCCCCAGAAAGCCTCTGGGTGCACAAGCTAAACTAGGCTGTTTCTCACCCAGAGATTTTTTTGTTGTTAATCTTCAACTGAGGACATTTTTTCCCATTGATTTTTAAAGAGACGGTAAGGGAGGGGGAGAAAAGAGAGAAACATCGATGTGACAGCGAAGCATCCATTGGTTATCTTCCAAAGTGCCCCCACCTGGGCCAGGGATCACGTCTGCCACTAAGGCGCACACCCTTGAGCATAATGAAACCCTCAAACCTTCAGTTTTCTGGTCGACCTTCTCTCCACTGAACCAAACTGCCTGGGGCCTCCCACGGAGATCCCGGTGTGCTGGGTGAGGGGCCGGGGAGTTTAATCAGGAGGGGGAACGGCTAATTGTGTTTCATGCTTTCCCTGGCTCCTACGTACACAATGGAGCTGGGTCAGGAGGCATGAAGTGAACCCCATGATGAGAAACACTCCGGGGGCCTCAGAGGGTAAAGCTCATTTTTCAGGACTCGGTGTGGAGAACTAACTCTCTTATTGATGTTGGGCTTTGTATAGCATGGCTGATCCTTGAATTACTATTAAAAAAAAAAAAAGACTAGAAACTGCATTCCCAGGAACAATGGGCTCCCTCGGGAGGTATCTCCTCTGGAAGAACAGTAAAATGTCACACAGACAAAAGTAGGAAGACGTGTGTCTCCACACAGCTGCCTGCCGATGGAACTCTGAGTGCTCTGCTGCGTGCTGTACACAGAGTCTGCTCCACAACATTCATCCCCAAAAATGCCATTTTCATCAAGGAAAACGACCTGGATTATTCACTGATATTTCCTACCCAGAATCACTCAGGATGAGGATAAAAATGATGCCCATTTTGAGTTCTTTAAAATCCTGCACTTCATTTACATAGTCCTAGTGCTATTCCCATTTTGGAGTTTGTGACACAACAGGTTTTTATTTATTTATTTTTTATGTTTTTATGCCTTTTTTAAAAAAATATATTTTATTGATTTTTTTTACAGAGAGGAAGGGAGAGGGACAGAGAGCAAGAGAGAGACATCGATCAGTTGCCTCTTGCATGCCCCACACTGGAGATGTGCCCAAAACCAAGGTACATGCCCTTGACCGGAATCTAACCTGGGTCCTTTCAGTCCACAGGCGGACGCTCTATCCACTGAGCAAAACCGGTTCCCGCAAACAACAGGTTTTTAAACAGAATCACACAAAAAGGCCTGGATTTTGTTATTTTGTTTTTTTTTATTCTGACTCTTTATTAGAATTTGACCTCTGTTATTTCACTGTTGTTTATTTTAATTTTTTCTTCTTTATTGGTTAGGGAGGTATTACATATGTGTCCTTATGCCTGGATTTAAGCCCAATGTTATCCAAAGCCAAAATCTTGTGTTTTTCACTGTGGTAGGCTGCCTGTCTATACCAGGGCATGATTATAATGAGAAGGCCGTGTTCCCAGCACTTTCTGCAGAGGCTGACATGCCACTGATGCTCTCTCTCTGTCCATGAGGTTAGTGCATGTGTACGATGACTCCCAGGCAGCAACATGCATGCTGGCACGGAAACGGGGCTTGTATCTTGAGACTTTCTGCAAAGCCACTTCTTCCTCTTGAGCAGATTTCTGAAACAAAATAAATGGGAAGAACAGGAGTCCCCAGACTAGACTTCCTCCTAACCTCCTTGCTCACGTGATTCTTTTGGCTTTGCGCCCAGGTACATATTTTTCCCTCTAGAGGTCATTTCTCTGCAATATCTTCTACACGACTGCGTTACAATCCCCACCCTGTACCCCCACGTGTGAAACATCACCGCCGCTCACAGGACTTACCTGCCTGCAGAAGAAACACCTTTGTTTCGTAGGAAATAAACAAAACGCCAGATAGAGCATTTAAACCACCCACTTTTCTTTGCTCTGAGAAAAACCTGTGTGAACACTTTTGCGTCGTTTTCATATTTATAGCTCTGGGTCTCCATCTTGGTCGCGTTGCTTGCTTTTGTTTCAAACATCTTTCATGGTTCCGCGTGCATTGTATTTTGAGTTGCTAAACTTCAACTGGTACTGCCCTTCTTTCACTGCCAAATGATGAAGATCGCTGGTAAAAGGGGAGAGTAATCTTTCCTTTGAGTAAAGTGAAGAGATGATGCTATTGGAAGAGTTCTGGAAGTCGGGGTGCCATTTCTGCTAGGCACAGGGTCCCCCACAAAAGATCAGGAGATGTCAACCCTGCCCACAAGCTTACTCCTTCTCCGGTTTCGGAGTTTAGCCTTTTTCTGAGACGTGAGGAGCCTTGCAGATAGGGAGCTAAGAGAATAATCAGAAGTGCTGTGGTTGAGGAGGAAGAGGAGTAAAACATTTGGGATAGTGAAAAAAAGAGGAAAGGCAAGTTTTACAATTTACATCACGTGAAATGGAGAGAATTTCTGATCTGTGAGAGCTCACCATAATTGGTGCCTATGGCTATGTGTGCTCGGTCTTGGCAAAGAGACTACCTGGGATGGCAGTGGTGGTGATCCTGAGGCATCAAGGGGACAATAAACAAGGTTTTCCTGAGGAGAATATGTAGCATTTACCCTGTTTTCATAATTTGTCTACAGTAATGTCTCTCAAACTTTCAGCCAGATTAAACCTTAAACATTCACAGGAAGAAGAAGAGAAGTCAATCCCCTCCCATCCTATCCAAGCCTTTTCACCATTCTATATAATAAAAGCCTCATATGCTAAGTGCCCGGTCGTCCAGTTGGCCATTCAACCAATCCAAGTGTAATATGCTAATGATATGCTAAGGCAGCTCAACTGCTTCCTGTGACATGCATTGACCACCAGGGGACAAATGCTCTGACCAGTAGGTCAGCTTGCTGCTGGGGTCTGGATGATCAGGACTGAGAGGGATAGGCCAGACATGCTCCAGAGCCTTCCCATGATCTCTCCCTGGCTGGCCAACCTCCCATGTTCCTCCCCAGATCCAGTTATGAAATCGGTGGCTCACAGCTAGTGAGTGCAGAGGCAGTGGCAGGAGCCTCTCCCACCTCCACAGCGACACTAAGGCTGTCTGACTGCCAGCTTAGGCTCACTTCCCATGGGGAACGGGCCTAAGCCTGCAGTTGGACTGCCCCTAAGGGCGCTTGGACTGTGAGAGGATGCAGTGAGGGCTGAGGGTCCCGAGAGCACAAATTCGTGCACTTGGCCTCTAGTTGTAAATATTTACCCATCAGGGCTCAACCACACCAACCACTATTCCATTGTGTATTTATTACTCCCAGGCAGGCACGTGCCTGCAGCTGGACATCCCCTGAGGGCTCTTGGACCATAATCCATGGTATCTCTTCTTTCATTGTACAGTGGTAGCTTGAGATACGAGTTTAATTTGTCCCGTAACCTTGAGGCGTGGGAAACTATGAGACGCTCGAGTCACAGTAAACTGGTGGGTCCTGTGCAGCCAGCCAATCCGTGCAATTACTCGTATCTCAACTGTTGCTCGTATTTCAAAGCCAAAATTGCTCACTGGACAGCTCATATCTCAAAAATCTCATATGTTAGGGCACTCGTATCTCAAGGTATCACTGTATTGACAGGCCATTTACTGAGGAGTTTCCTTAACACATTACAAATCTCAGACCTTTGGGCAAGGAGCCTTGTCACTGGAAAACGAAGGAATTTTGAACACGCATTTTACAAAGATCCCACGATGGAAATCCACTATGCTTCATGGTTCCATCAGAGTAGATGGAAATCCATAAGGCAAACTCTTAAAGAGAAAAATGTCATCAAGGTATATTAATTGAGATCTTGACTAATAATCAGTCGGAGAGTCTTCATCTACTTTTTAGTTTAACATATTGGCATCGGTATCAAGCTATTGACAGCTAGGCTAAAAATGAATTTCTGGTCACTGAATTTTCTTTTCTTTTTTACTTAATTTAAGTTGTTTTGCCTTTTTCCCACTTGTACTTTTTAACTTACATTTACATTTTGTGAATCTCTGCGTCCCTCCGGAATTCATTTACTATATCGAGAGTTATATAAAAAGGGCCACTGTAGCTGTGTGTGTGTTTGGTGGTTCTTATTTCGAGCACAAATGTCTAATCAACACCTACAGTCTGGGCGCGCGGTAGTTAGTATGCTCAGCAGGCTGCGGGACGGGCACCTCACGAAGCTTTGATAGACTAAACATTTGCAGATCAGCCCTGCAGTGCTCAGTTCTTCACGCAGAGAAAGCAAGTGGGCCTGTTTGAAGTCTTTACCGCTCTTTATCAGGAGACCTAAGTTAGATAGGTATTCTTTCCACACATCCATTTGTCTGTTATTTAACATGTTACCTGTTCATAGGCTTGAGAACAGAGGTGGAGGAATAGCACCATTTTAATAAGCTGGCAGTTTTAACTCTCTTTTTTTACTTAATATAGACAATGTTTTCCATTAGTCTGAAAGACTTTCTAAATTGTTTACTAAGAAATAGATTCCGTTTGTTGAATTGATATTTTTAAATAATGATACAGGAAAATTTTTTTCAGAGTGTGTAACTTCATGTATGTATGACATATTCATTGCAATGAAAAAATACGAACAGCCCTAGCCCATTTAGCTCAGTGGATGGAGCTTAGGCCTGCCTGTGGACTGAAGGGTTCCAGGTTTGATACCAGGCAAGGTCACATGCCCGGGGTTGCAGTGTGGGAAGTGCAGGAGGCAGCCAATCAAAGGTTCTCTCTCATCATTGATGTTTCTAGCTCTCTCTCCTCCCTTCCTCTCTGAAATCAATATATAATCTACTTTAAAATAAAAGAAATTATATATGTTTTGTTCTGAAAAACAAGCTCTAGACTGTTAATATTTCATTCTGAAATTCAGTGTAAATCGTATAATAGCACAGCTTTGTTCGTATTCAGTCTCAAGTACAGAGGAAATGCCAAGCTGTCTTGCTGTCTTACCACCAATGTCATCATCACTGCCGCCTATTGTTTTTTTTTTTTCTTTTTCTTTCTGTTTTTTTACTAGAGTAAAGGGCAGAATTCAAAATATAATGTTCCCGCCTGTGACCAGCATATTTATTTCCCTGCTTAGTGACTGGAATCCGTTCTCCATGGAGCAAGGAGAGCAGCATTAATTTATGAGGACTGAGCTGGCACGTGCCCAGAGACCAGCTACCCGGAGTCCACATGGGAGAGTGAAAATAACCTCCCTCCCCTTTAGTCTACATACAGAATGGATAATTCACTTATTTACAGGAATTAATAGAGAGGCGATACTGTGTAGGTGCAGTTAAGAGAATTTTTCAGGGGCCCAGAAATTCTCCCCGGGATCGAAGAGAAGTAATGAAACTTTTGTACCTAAAGGTCAAACCGGGCCGCCGTTGCTAATGAAAGAAACTCGGGAGACATCTCTGATTTATTGCTTCCGCCTCCTTATCAGCCCTGAGTGTCTGCTGGAATCCGGGCGCTGATCAGAGCAGATTCCGAGTGGCTGCAACCTGTTGGTATTCAGGGAGGAACCAGCCTTTCCGTCCTCCCCTGGAGCAGGCAGGCTTGGGAGCACAAATCTCATCGGATGGAAGGGGTACTGGCTCCACCATCTCTGAGGGGCAGTCTGCCAGGCCAGGGGCTCCGGACTTCGCTTCTGCTGGCTTCACTTTCTCCAGCCCCTTTATTATAAAGCGTGCCCGTGACTAGATCTTAACTGTCTCTAAATGCAGAGGGAATATTAAACTTGCTAGCAAATTTAGCTCAAGATTATAAGGAAAATGTTATATATATGCATACACACACACACACACACACACACACACACACACACACACACATACATACAGTGGTACCTCGAGATACGATTTTAATTCGTTCCGTAACCTTGAGGAGTGAGAAACGATGAGACACTCAAGTCACGGTAAACTGGTGGGTCGTGTGCAGCTGGCTGATCCACGCGATGACTCCTACCTCAAATGTTGCTCATATTGCAAAGCAAAAATTGCTCGCTCAATGGCTTGCATCTCAAAAATCTCGTATGTTAGGGCACTCGTATCTCGAGGTACCACTGTATATATTTCTGAATCTATATATGGTGTGAAAGTATATATACTATATATATATATAGTCTATATATATAGTTTGTATAAATATATGCATATATACTAGTGTGTGTGTGTGTATATATATATATATATATATATATATATATATCTGAATCTATATATGGTGTGAAAGTATATATACTATATATAGTCTCTCTCTATATAGTGATATATATATATATGCATATATACTAGTGTGTGTGTGTGTATGTGTGTGTATATATATATATATATATATATATTCAGAATAGTTTGCAAAATCCCCATTGTGTGGGCTCCGTACAAGCTGCATAAATAACGAGAGCCTTGGAGATAAAGTCAAAGGAGGAATGACTTCAGGCCTTTGGCAGCCAGAGACAGTGGGCGACTCTGGTTCAATCCGCCCTCCATTCCACATGTGAGCACTGTGTGTTGGCATTTGCGAGCTTGCTCTTGCAGGATTGGCCTGAGTCTTCCTAGAGGAAGATCTTAGTGCTTCTTCTTTGAAAGGCATTTGTTCCCTCTCTCTCTACCTGTCTCTGGCCACTCTCTATGTTCTGAATGCCATTCCCCTCATAAATTGCACACATCCCTGTTGTTAGTCTATGGTTATGCCTTGAAAGTTCCCAGTGCCATAATCCTCATTGGCATAGGGCTTTGTCCGTGTGCCCAGGGCAGTAGCAGTGATGTGCATTGAATGAGTGAATTGTAGCTTTGGTTTCCCTGACCCCCGAGATCTCAGGCAGAGCCACGCGTGATCCTCTTTTCCTGGTTATTTGCACAAAAATATTGAACTCTCTGTCCTTTAGCCAGTAGTTTCAGCCCAGATCATCTATCCTTGACATACACCTGGAGAGAGATAGGAACCTACATTTTTTAATTAATTTTAGAGAAAGAGAGAGACAGGTTGATCTATTGTCCCCCTTATGCATTTATTGGTTAATTCTTCGTGTGTGTGTGTCTTAATAAGGGATCAAACCTGCAAGCTTGGTGTATCATGATGATGATAAAAAAACCACGCCATCCATCCAACATGGAACCTGAAATTTCAATAGACATGCTTTTTTGTTGTTGATGATGCTAATTAGTGAATATGATCATTTCTGTTGTTTCTGCTATTAGCTACTCAGTGATTTTCTACATTGTTCATTCTCTAAAATTATCATCCCTCAAATCATTTTTAATTTTTTTTCTTATAAAACAGCCCTCACTAGTCAGGATTTCTTAGGTTTCTCCTTGCTGAAGTGACTTTTCGCATGTCCTATTTTTATAGGAAAGACCACAAACTGAGCTCTGGATATTAAGGAAATCTCATCCCTCTGACATTTTCAGATCTCATATTAATGATTGTAAGGTGTAAATATTAGGTTCTATTTCAGAAGTTTTTAAGTAGCATTTATATCTAATCTGCCCCAAAGCAGAGAGGCACTGCTTAAAACAATCTAGAGCTACTTCGTAACTGTAGCAACGAAAATAACTTTACGGTTGGGGGTCACCTCAATATGAGGAACTGCATTAAAGGGACGAAGAATTAGGAAGGTTGAGAACCACTGGTCTAGAGGCAGAGAAAAGAAGAATCAGGTGTAACTCATCAACATGAAGTGGAATATACCAGAACAAGCGGGCACCTGCTAGGATCTACTTGCTTCGGCAAAATTCATTCACTTCTAGGGAGCTCTGGACTCTCCTGAAGAAGTCATAGATTAGTGGGGGACAGGGACAGAACAGTCTTAGGAGCACGTGAGCTATAGAGAAGGTTCGGGATTACTGCTTCCATCTGGTAATGCCCAGGTCTACTCTGATCTATAAAACAAATTCTTAATCTTCCAAAGGAAACCTGGAATTTCGCCAACCTTCCTAGGCGCTCAGTGGAAATTGAAGTGCTACCTTTATTTTATTATCATATTTTTATTGATTTTAGAGAGGCAGGGGGAGGTAAAGAGAGAGAGAGAAACATCAATGATGAGACAAAATCATTGATCAGATGCTTCCTGCATGCCCCACACTGGGGATAGTGCCCGCAACCCAGAGTATATGCCCTTACCGGGAATCAAATCATGACCTCCTGGTTCAATGGTAGATGCTCAACCACTGAGCCATGCCAGCTGAGCTTGAAGCACTGCATTTAGACATGAAGAAAGTATTATTTCTCTGCTTGGCTTGTTCCAAAGCTCCCAGGGTAGCTGTTTCCAAGCAAAAAGCATTGCGTTGGAGAGACTGCCAGAATCGGAAATTTCAATGTTTTAGTGCTAACCTTTTTGTAAGATTTTTATCGTATGAAAGCACATCACATACCTCATATTATGGCCATACTGTGTACAATACGAATGTGCAGCAAGCGTTCCAAAATGTACTCATTGGTTGACAGGAAGAAAATATCAATACATTAATAGCTTTCTATTTAGTTACTAAAGAGTATGTGTAAAATCAGTTCACTGAGTTAAAAACTGTAATTTTAAAGAAACTGACTTTGAAGAGAAAGGAAAATATAAGAGTTTAAAGTACATACTAAGGAGAAGTATTGTTTTCTAAAAGTTTTGTTCGTGTTTTAGGTGTTCAATATGTATTCCGGATTGTGATAAATATATGTAATATACCGCAATACAGGTATATTCTTAATATAGAATTCCTGAGTCATAGGGCACAATCACATAAAGATTTTAAGCTAATACACAATGATTCTCCAGATGTGTTTTTAAAAATTTAGTATTTCCACAAGTTTCTATTTTGCCACCACTTCAGAAGTGGCTTTAGCGGACTTGTAGATTTCTACTAATGTGGCCAAAGATAGCAGACCACTGTGATTTTAGCATGTTTCCCAAGATGAATGTTCATGTCATATCTCAGGGCATTAGGACACCGGGGACAGAGAAGGGCTTCTCCGTGTATCATCCCCATTTTTCTTCCCTGCATCATTCATCTTTTTTCTTAAAACTTTCCTGGACTGAACAGGTGCTGTAGTGAAATGCATTAAAACCAAACTGTGTCCTCCTGAACTGTGGTAGCCTTTTCACTGTGCCGCTGCTATCTTTGGTTAACAGAAGTTTAGTTTTTATGTGGTCAAATTCATCACCCTTTTCCCCTAATGATTTGTGAACT
The DNA here is from genome assembly GCA_004026805.1 of Lasiurus borealis. Classification (NCBI taxonomy): domain Eukaryota; kingdom Metazoa; phylum Chordata; class Mammalia; order Chiroptera; family Vespertilionidae; genus Lasiurus; species Lasiurus borealis. The sequence continues at coordinate 16,428 of PVJN01023004.1, read as the reverse complement.
GGGTGTTGTGTTGAATAATTCTTTCCCTAGCCTAAGTTATAAAGCTATTTTATGTTTTCCTCCATTAAGTTTGCCATTGGGATTTTGGAGTTCATCTGAAATTGATTTTGATGTGCGGTGTGAGGTAAGGATCTAATTCCCTTTGTTTTCCGTAGAGGTAGCCAGTTGTTTAATCATCTTTTATTAACAATCTATCCCTCTCCCTGATCCCCACTGATCTGCAATCAGTTACCTGCAGTCATTCCACATGTCAGTGTGTTTAGGACTTTACGTTCTGATCTGGCTGATCTATTTCTGAATTCCTAGCCCATTTCCAAGTTTCAAATTAGTTTTGATATTTCAGGGGAACTACATTTTTTTCTGCGAAAGTGTCTCAGCTCTTTGGAGACTTTAGTTTTCCCATATACATTTCAAAAGCATCTTGCCAAGTGTAACAAAAAGACTTTTTAGATGTTTATCAGATATATTTTGGGATACTACTGCTATTTTGAATGGTATCATTTTATAATTTACATAATTTTGTTTTTTGCTAGGAGCCTATAGAAATAGACTTGATTTTAATATATGTATTTATTCTTATACCATATCACTTTGTTATACCCTCTCATATGTTTTTTTATATTTTTTTCTAGAAGATATTTATAGTTTGAGGGATTATGGTTATTTTATATGCAAAGTGATAGTTTTATGTCTTTCTTTTTAGCATACTAATTTCTTTTACTTAGTGCTACTTGACTGCGTAGAATATTCAGTGCAAGCAACTTTGTCTTCCTCTCGACTTTAATGAAAATATTTTCCAACATTTTATCATTTAAATAATATTTGCACCCTAACTGGTTTGACTCAGTGGATAGAGTGTCAGCCTGTAGACTAAAGGGTCAGATTCGAATCCGATCAAGGGCATGTACCTTGGTTGTGGGCACAACACCAGTAGACGGTATGCAGGATGTAGCTGGTCGATGTTTCTCTCTCATGGATGTTTCTAACTCTCTATCCCTCTCCTTTCCTCTCTTTAAAAATCAATAAAATATATTTTAAAAAATGCAATAATATTTGCTATGGGGTATTTGTACATATCCTTTATCAACTTAAATAGGTCTTCTTCTATTTTTAGATTTTTTAAGTAGACTTAGTCATGAATAGATATTGAATGCTATTAAATATGTTCTGCATTTATTGACATAAGGCTATTTTTTCCATCTTTATTCTATTTATATATAATATAACCAATATATTTTATGTCACTATATTAACATATTTTTATATCTCTGTCTTTCTGAAAGAAAGGCAACTTATATAACATATTTTTAATTGTCATAATAGTTCTATTAATATTTTATTTACAAGGTTTGCATTTATATTCATGAGTGAGATCGGACTGTTATTTTCAGTGAAAAATGAAACCTAAATTGAATTCTGAGGTCTTTTCATTTCATGCAGGAGTAGGGAGGGAAGTTTTGCCAGGATGGGGGAAATATTAGCTATGATTAGAATTGAAGTACCTGTTTTGAAGTGCTGTTTTTAAGTGTCCTTACACTGAATATTCATTAACTGCTGAAATGTATGAGTCTTTAAAAATAATAGAGTGTGTATAAGTTAGGAATTAGGCGAACTGATTTTGAATCCTAGCTCTATCACTAAGTGGCTCTATTCACTTGGTACACCAATTCCTTTATCTTAGCCTCAGTTACCTCCTCTGAAATATGAGCATAATAATTATGCCTACTTTATAAAAATGTTTTTTAATATACTTTATTGATTTTCCACATAGAGGAAGGGAGAGGGATAGAGAGCTAGAAACATGGATGAGGGAGAAACATCAATCAGCTGCCTCTTGCACACTCCCCATTGGGGATGTGTCCTCAACCTAGGTACATGCCTTTGACAACACCGGGTGTATAAGACGACCCCTGACTTTTGAGAAGATTTTCCTGGATTAAAAAGTAGTCTTATATGCAGGAAAATACAGTATATAAGACAAGTATATGTGGAAGAGTAGGGTTAGAGAAGGAGACGCAGGTAGGCAGGAGGCACGGATTCAGATCTTAGTCTACCATTTGTGTTGACAGATGGAACCTGCGCCTTGGGTTTTCTCATCTGCAAAGCTGGATGATAATTATTTCTGGAGAAAAATGAGTCAAATGCTAAAAACCATACTAATCTATCATCAACACTATATATAACATACTATTATATTTACACTCTGCTATGGAGAGAGACTGTCTTATTGATTTTAGCTTAAAAAAATACCCAGGAACAGGTTTTGCATGTGCTTAAAAGGTTCTGATGATTTTTCTTTAGCCAATTCACATCTTTTATAATGTAACTTCAGTCCACATCCTTTACTAAAGTCTTTATAAGTATATATATTATACTTAGAGATCAAATTATTAGGTCATCACATAACCATGTAAACTTCTTTACTTTCCCTTATAGCAATTGCAATGTTAAAATACATTTTTAAATGTAATTATTATCCCAAAAATATTATTGATGGAATCCATACATATCTTTAATATTTTCAGTCTCACAAATACCTCCCGACTTAGGAGTTTATACTCACAATATCCAAACAAGCTATATTGCTATCTTGCTAGAAGCAGTGTATCTGTATCAGTGTAAAAAGTACTAAGGACAACACAGTCACTATTCCAAGTAAAAATTTTATCTTTAAACCCATATATAGAGAGATATTTCAAATCAATGCACTGCTTCAATCCCCAGGAAATGCATTTTCAGAGGAAATGAAAGTCCGTTCAGCAATATCTCCGGGCACCTAATACCCTTGCCTAATCGTTCTGACTTGGTTGAGAAGAGTTGTTGTATGGACATTACCTACCTCATAGGATTGCTGTGAGGATTAGAGGAATCTCCGAGAAATGATTTGAGCTTCCTTGGGGAAAGATGTTATTCATACGAGATGGCATTTTTATTTGAATGAGTGGGAGATGGAAAGAGGATTATTTCCTGAAGTGGAAGGGGGATCTCGTGGTGAAGAATTCAGATGTTCCACCTGGAGTCGGGCGGATTACAGTGAAATCAAAGGGACACTCGGCTGGTGCAGACCCCCGGGGCCAGAAAGGAGGAGCGGTTTCCGATCCCCACCCCATCCAGTTTGGGTTTCCGGAATGCACCCACTCTTAGGAGAGGAGGGAGCAGGGGAGAATGTTTGAGGCGAAGGCAGTCAATGGTGGTTGAGCTCACCTGGTTTATTCTCCCCTGTGCCAATCAAGATGTGATGGAGTATGATTTATGCAAAACTCTCCCCGGTGTGAAAATGCTGGAAACAGTATATAATGTGGCCATGCTGGGTAGGTTAAAAGCAAATGTCTTATGTGGGTTTGAATCCTCAGAACCTGCATAGAGGCTCTTATACATTTCATCTGGGCATAGAAACGCAACTAGCTGATTTTAAAGCCAGTCAACCATGCCCACCACTGTCCTACATCAAATAAAGCAGCATCAGACTGCACAATGCTTACACTGCATAGCTAAGCACAAAACAGAGTATTACATCCAAATGCTGTTAATTGGTGTTTGTTAATTTGGTTGTTTTCCTAAGTTATTACTTCCACTAGACTCTCACTGCCTTATTATATTTTATCATCATGGTTTTTTTCCCGGTAGAATGTATGTTCTAATTCTTAATTCTTTACTTCAAAAAAATAAACACTACAGATATGTGGGTGATATTTGTTCATGTAATTGGTAGTTTAGTCTATATTGGAAAATAATGTAACACCAATCCAATTTATATCAGGTACAATGATGATATGGCTCTTAGAAAAATAATTCGAAAACTATATTAACAGTTATGTTAATAGCACTTGAACTCCCAGGAACCTTTATTCAAAGATCAGTCTTGTAAAAACTTCAGAGAAATCTGAACTTCTGAAGATTGAATGAAGGAAGTTGTATCAACAAATCTGAGGCAAATTCTGAGCTGGCTGTATGACACACCTAATCCTACATTTCTTCATCTGTTCAGTGGCAATAATTTAATATCAGCTTTATTTTCTTGGTGAAGGGGAAAAAGATAACACATATAAACAGGCATATTTAGTATGGGACTTAGTATACATAATATACTCAAAACATCTCTCGTCTCTACCGCGACCAAGTGATCTTTAACGTCTCCACTGAGTCGCAGCTTTACAGTGGCAGGTATAATAAATGCAGCGAGGAATTAAAGAAGGAAAACAAAGTGGAAGGTTCTGAAGACATATTATCCGAAAAGACTAGGGAATGTGCCCAGTATCCAGAGCCTGTGTAAAGCAGACAGGCCAATGTGTGTTCTTATTTCTTGTCACTGTACTATGGTCAGGCATCAGTCAGAAAAAGACAGCCTTTGCCATGTGATTCCATACAAGGCACTGGGACAATGATCAGAAGAGCTAGAAGTCTAAACCGGGGACACTGAGGCAAGCCAGAGATTGGACACTCGGCTGGAGAGGCAACACAGGATGTGGCTGTCACTTAAGCCCATCAGCGGAGACATCCCAGGGCTGTGTTATCCTGATTGCCTGAGACACACCGGAAGCAGGACCCACAGGGAGGCCTTCCTTCATGTCAGCGGCTAGCGCTCCTCCAGTGGCGGGAAGCAATCAGCAGCGAGTGGTGAGGGGCCTAGGAGATGCAGTTTGCCTGAGTTCAACCCCTCAGGGAAACAGGGAAGTTAATCCTGCTGCCTATTTTAGGAAAAAATATTTTACTATCTGCAGGTGTCTATTACCTACTAAAAGGAGTACAAATCTGAGAAAGTCAATTTATAGAATGTAGAATTCAAACTATACTCAGGCTGAATCTTAGTAAGATTCAAATTAACCTTTGGAGGGACTCACTATGTATGAGTGTACCATTAAGTAATTTGTTAGGTGTGATTCGTGCATGCCAATATTACAATTATTTTTTTTAAAAATCAATGTTTCTTATTTAGAGTTTGAATCTCCAAATCTCTACGTTAGACCCATAAAATTCTCTTGACTTAAAACTTGTTTATTTTTAGGGGTAAGAACAGAAACAAGAAATGAAGTACCCTTAGAATGTTACTTCTCCTCACTCACAATGTACCCAAGTAAAATCAGCAAAAAACAAAACAAACAAACAAAAAAGATCAACCAAAGACTTGTATGTGTGCATATGAGCAAAATCAATGGACACAGATAGTGGGGTGCGGGGGAGGGTTATACTTAGGAGAGGAGGTGATAGGAGAGAGGTCAATGGGGGGTGGAAAGGAGACTCATGTAATACTTTAAACAACAAATAATTTTAAAAAATTAAAAAAAAAACTCAAAAATAAAACAGGAAGTCCAAGGACAGGTGTTCAAATACCCATTTCTTCTGGTTATGAGCTGGAAGAATGAAGAATCGTCACCTCCAGTGATGTTTCAGGTTCTTAAACTCTTTGAGGTGGGCATCTCAGAGGAACTCAGACAAACACAAGCTTGTGAATCAGTTTCACATCCAATATCCACTCATATAAAGGCGCCAGGGAGGTCCTGAATGGTTGGTAGGAAAACACAAAATAACTAGTTAGAGACAGTTCTTCCTCTGGCTAGTTCAGGATTTAACTCCAAATCCTTTCATTTAAAGATACAAAAAGAGGAAGTACACATTTGTGCAAATAATACAGATACAGATACAGATATACATATACATATACATATAATATAAATATAATATAAGTATAAATATAAGTATACATATAAATATAGTATAAATATATAGTATAAATATATAATATAAATATACATATAAATATATAAAATTTGAGGCTTGATTTTACAAGGCCCATCATTGAATAAAAGTTTCTGGGAATTCAGCTGCTATTAATATAACTGGTTTTTGAGTTATTTTCTAAGAGCCATACCTGTCGTACCTGTTGTAAACTGGATTGGTTTTGCTTTGTTTTCTAATATAGATTAGACTGTCAATTATATGAATAAATATCACATAAATATATATATTTTATATATCAATGTATAAAATCTTAGATAAATAAAAGTTTATGGTAAGCTTTTGATAAAATAAGCCTCTATATTATTTTCACAAGAAGGAAAAAGCATAAAAGTAGCCCGGTGTTTTTTTATTTCTTTTTTTTTTTCCTTTACAAGTGAGCAGGTGAGTTTAAAGGTACATGGCAGAAAGGCCCCCAGAATGTGTTGCAGTTCCATTCGGGGTGACAGTGCATTTCAGAAAGAACTACTTCCGAGGTGATCTGCACTGGGTAACAGTGCTAATCTCACAGCTGTCTCACGGCGATCGGGGCTCATAAATCATGTGTCTGTAATAAGAGGAGTGAGTTTGAGAGGCTGGAGATTTAAGAAAATTGTGACGGAGGTGATAGATGCTGTGAAATGACTGCCTCCTAAAGAGGTTCTATAAAAGGAAACGTGTCGCATTGGAGACAGGTACCTCCCGGGTCTTTCTCTAACCAGGAGAATGTTCGTTGAGGTACTCCATGGTCTACTTTATCAACATCATTGGATAAATGTTAAGCGTCTGTGTATCATCAGGTTTGATCTAAAATCAAGCTCCATCGGAGCTTTCAGGAAGTCTTCGAGGCCACTCTAATCATTTTGGGATTCTTTGAAGACATCTCGTGTTCTCAAGGGCGCCCTTTGCAGTCGTCGAAAGTCTGAATGCATTAAGCAGACAGGATGTATTTCTTCCTGAAAACTCCGATGGAGCTGGATTTTAGATGAAACCTTGTATACACAGATGCTTAGCATTTATCCAATGATGTCCATACAGTAGGCCGTGGAGTACCTCGCTAACATTCTCCTGGTTAGAGAAAGACCCGGGAGGTACTTGTCGCCAATGCAACACGTTCCCTTTTATATACAGTGGTACCTCGACATACGAGTTTAATTCGTTCCATAACCTTGAGGCGTGGGAAACTATGAGACGCTAGAGTCACGGTAAACTGGTAGGTCCTGTGCAGCAGGCCGATCCTCGAGATGACTCCTATCTCAAATGTTGCTCGTATTTCAAAGCAAAAATTGCTTGCTCAATGTCTCGTATCTCAAAAATATCGTATGTTAGGGCACTCGTATCTTGAGGTACCACTGTATTACATTCCATTGGAAGTGAATGGGAGAGTAAAGAAACCAGTGTTTGGCTTACAATTGTGCAGTATCCTAGGTATTTGACCTTGAGTAAACTATTTCACACCCACGAGCTCAGTTTGTTTATTGTTAAGGCAAGGACACCTTTTGTCTGGACCATGTGAATTTGCCAGCTTTTTATAACTTTTGACCTACAGAGCAGTCATTTCACATGCTCAAACTAGTCTTATCGAATTCATGAGACTGTTGTTAAGATACGCTGAAATCACACACACAAATTTTATGTTTTGTTTTTTATTTGTTGGTTTGTTTTGTATAAAGCCAGTGCCTTTTACTTTACCCTACGCTATCCCTTCAAAAAGACTGGGTTGGCTCTTGTCCAATGACATAAAGAAACAATACTGAAGCCAAAACCGGTTTTGCTCAGTGGATAGAGCGTCAGCCTGCAGACTGAAAGGTCCCAGGTTCGATTCCTCTCAAGGGCATGTACCTTGGTTGCTGGCACATCCCTAGTAGGGGGTGTGCAGGAGGCAGCTGATCGATGTCTCTCTCTCATCGATGTTTCTAACTTTCTATCCCTCTCCCTTCCTCTCTGTTAAAAATCAATAAAATATATATATAAAAAAAGAAACAATACTGAAAATGAGAGACTAATCATTGTTCCAGGACAAGGAAGAGAAGAAACAGAAGGACATCTAAAACACTCAAACCCATCTCCCCCCACATCTCTGGATCCGATGAAGGACAGAGTTTGGCACTACATTCTTCAGGATTGGCTGGATCATATTTTTAATTCTGTTTCAAATCCATTTCAAAACCTGAAATCTGGTGAACTCGCATTTGATCGGATACTGAAAACAAATTGATACCAGTTTCCTTGTTGCATTGAAATTCCTCATTCTCCCGCGGAAAGCAAAGCCACTGAGATGATTACATTCCCTCCATATAATGAGATCCATTAGATGAAGTGACCCCAGCCCATTACACTGAATGGAGGTTCTTTAAATGCAGCCAAGCACCTGGCTGCCCAACTCAAGTGGAACCGGTGAGATTACTCCTCTGCTTCAAGTGAGATGCGCCTTTCCAGCCCCTGAAACTTTATTTTTGCAGCAACGAACAAACTGTGTTATATTTTTATGAGATTCCTAACTGGGGGAGACGCTGTATATGGTCCATACATTTATGGCCTGAAACTCTTGGTCTGAAACTATAGTTTCTTCCCCTGTTAGCCACGGTGAGGTTTTGAAGAAGACAAAAACGATACATGGGTCATATGACTTCTTTTACGACACAAATCAGAGTACCTGGCAGTAGGAAATCGATAGACTTGTCTATAGATGGTGCATCCTTGACAGAGTTTTAAGACCAGACGAGGTTTTCCAAAAGAAAGAGGACCAGCCTGGGTGTAAAAAGCTAAGCATAGATCTCAAAATTAAGAATGGTTGCCCAGTCATCGAAATATTTCATTGCTATTTTTTGCACACTACCTTGAATTAACCTTCTAAAAAGCTTAGTGCAAGGAGCTGTAAAATACATGAGAATATTGCTTTTAGTAAGAATTTGCTTATTAATGTTCAATGTTCTCTGTTAGAGATTACAGTATCAGTCAATAAGGAGAAATGATGTGGTAAAAATTGCCCATTGCACTCATGGCCGCCTTTTACCCCATCTGCCTTGTTTTTGTTTGTTTGTTTAATATATTTTTATTGATTTTTTATAGAGAGAAAGGAAGAGGCATAGAGAGTCAGAAACATCAATGAGGGAGAGACATCAATCAGCTGCCTCCTGCACACCTCCCACTGGGGATGTGCCTGCAACCAAGGTACAAGCCCTTGACCGGAATCGAACCTGGGACCTTTCAGTCCTCAGGCCAATGCTCTGTCCACTGAGCCAAACCAGTCAGAGCCCATCTGCCTTGTTGAGGAGGCAGCTACCTAGGTGGTTTTCGGTGACTGACCTGAGCTCAATGCCATTCAAAATGCTTCCTCATCCCCCAAATTTCGCTATTAGAGAATGACTGTTTAGGATGAGAGTATCCCGTTTCTAGGAATCCTGTTGAATTGCAATTACACCGAGAATGTGAACGTGTTGAGCTACCGTCACTTTTACTATCATCAGCCGCGTTGTTCATCGTAGCAGGTTGATTTTCTTTCTCCGCAAGTCCTGTAGGTAAAGCAAGTCCCCTCCCCCCTGATTCTCCCTCCGGCCATCCCTCTGTGACTCTCCTTTCACTGGACAGCTGATGTCTCCTGTATCGCCCTCTCACCTCTGGTTGGCTGTAGCGAAAAGACAAATATTTTATCACCATGACTTCTGTTGCTTCACCCTGTAGCACGTTGCCAGTTCACATCTGCTTGTGTTTTTCTAGAAATCATTTCCTCTCTTAGCCTAAAGAAATGTCTCTCTCTCTCTCTCTCTCTCTCTCTCTCTCTCTCTCTCTCTCTCTCTCTCTCTTTCTCCCACTTTCTTCTCTCCCCCCCTCCCTCTCTTTCCCTCTCCTTTCTCAATTGCTCTGTCTTCATCACTGGATCTCAGTTTCTGTGATGCTTACTTTTATTAGATAGGCTATTTCTTAACCAGAATGCAGGAATGTTAGAAATGAAACAAAGTTTTTAACATTTTTTTAACTTTCTGAAAAGTTTGGATTAAACAAAGAGGAAGTCTGAATTTCAACGGGGCTCTATGTAAAACGCTCAGAATGGGAAAAAAGCAAGATATAATCCAGTGCACCCTCTGAGAGCGAATAGGAGGTACATTTGGATGTAAGCATGTATACAGTTGTGTGTGCAAGCAATAGGCACCAATCTAACCCAAAATTCCATTATACAGGAAAGTCAAGTGCAGTTTTCTCTATGCAACTACACTTTGTGCTTCGGTTCTGTTACTCTGCAATGTAGCATGATCAAAGCCAGTTCGCTGTGTTTAATACACCCAAGGCTTCTCCCTCCCACCACCCCCTGGAGTTTCATGTAAGTGTGGGCAGGAGGGACATACTGTCCTCCTCCTCCAGGACATACTCATGATCACAGGAGCCAGCAGGAGGCACCCCTTATAAAGTGCTTTGTGGGTAATTACTCATGGATTGCTCACAAATGCCTCAGACAGGAAGTACTATTATTATGCCAGTTTAGAGATGAGAAAACAGAGGCGTCGGGAAATGAAAACAGTTGTCTAAAGTGCACACAGCCATGCTGAAACCGGTTTGGCTCAGTGGATAGAGCATCGGCCTGTGGACTGAAAGGTCCCAGGTTCGATTCAGGTCAAGGGCACGTATCTTGGTTGCAGGCACATCCCCAGTAGGGGGCGTGCAGGAGGCAGCTGATTGATGTCTCTCTCTCATCGATGTTTCTAACTCTCTATCCTTTTCCCTTCCTCTCTGTAAAAAAAAAATCAATAAAATATAAAATAAAATTTGAAGTGCACAGGGCCGTGAACTGTGGAACAGAGTTTAAAGCCTGCAGTTTTACTTACTCCACGGTCTGCGCTCTGTGCTGCTGATAAATCCCAGGCTGGTGAAGGCTGGTTCTCCTCCTCAGAGGGGTCTGGTCCAGGGACCCGAGCTGACCCCCCGCATCCCCTTTCTGTGCTCATTTCCATCCTGGCTGTGCGTTCTCCCTCCCAGCGAAGGATTCTTGTTTCATTTTTTGTTCTATTTTTTTAAAGTTTTTTAATAATGTGTTACATGTATACGTATCTTCCCATTGCCCCCCCCCCCTCCCAGGCATACCCTAACCCCCAGTGTCTGTGTCCATTGGTTGTGCTTATACGCATGCATACAAGTCCTTTGGTTGATCTCTTATCTCCCCCACCTCTCCTTCACCTTCCTGTTGTAGTTTGTCAGTCTGCTTGATGCTTTACTGCCTCTGTATCTATCTTTTTGTTGATCAATTTATAATGTTCTTTATTATCCACAAATGAGTGAGATCATGTGGTGTTCTAAGCAGGCACTTAACTCTGAGAGTCTGGTGTCAGGGCCAGGGATCAAGCCTGCATCTGAGGCATGTGCCCTTGACCCGGAATTGAACCAATGACCCTTCCATCCACGAGGCTACCCTCTAACCACTGTGCAAAACTGGCAAGGGCCTTTTATTGTTATTTATTGTTATTTTTCGTTTTTTAAAATATATTTATTGATTTTCCACAGAAAGGAAGGGAGAGGGACAGAGAGTTAGAAACATCAGTGAGAGAGACATCGATCAGCCGCCTCCTGCACGGCCCCTACTGGGGATGTACCTGCAACCAAGATACATGCCCTTGACCAAAATCGAACCTGGGACCTTTCAGTCTGCAGGCCGATGCTCTATCCACTGAGCCAAACCGGTTTCGGCTTATTATTATTTTTAAAGCCTCACGTGAGGATATGTTCTCATTGATTATTTAGAGAGAGAAAGAGAGAGAGAAACATTGATGGGCTCTCTCCCCTGCACACCCCAAGTGGGTATCAAACCTGGAACCTAGCTGAGACCGGTTTGGCTCAGTGGATAGAGTGTTGGCCTGTGGACTGAAGGGTCCCAGTTCGATTCCGGTTGGGGGCATGTACCTTGCTTGCGGGCACAACTCCAGTGGGGGGTGTGCAGGAGGCGGCTGATTGATGTCTCTTTCTCATCGATGTTTCTGACTTTCTATCCCTCTCCCTTCCTCTCTGTAAAAAAATTAATAAAATATATTTTAAAAAAACACAAAAAAACCTGGAACCCTGATATGGGCCTTACCCGACTACAACCTGCAGCCTTTTGGTGCAGGGGAGGATGCTCCAGTCACTACCTGAGCCGCCCCGCCAGGGCTAATGTCTGCAGTTGTAAAGCACTTCGAATGCCACTGAGGCGCCCTGCAGGTGTGTATAACTCAGTATCCAGTGGGGTGTAGTCCGCTGCCCTGTCTGCGGGCGCCTCTTGCCCTGCACTTGAGGAAAACGACAGCAAATGACTCCGGCGGAGGGCGTGAGTCACCATGTCCCTGCAGCTGCTCAGTGGCACGGGGTGCGGACAGAATCATCAGGCCAGTCGCCATGGGCAGCTCCAGGTCTGCCACGACTTAGCATTAAATTCACTCACTTCCTCACAGAGAGAGGGAACTAGACCCCGAAGGCAGCAGAGTTCTTATCACCAGTTGATGCACTTGGAATGAGTGTTCCCTACCAGGGACACATTCACATGCTCAAAAAGAAAAAAGAAAAAAATCTAAATAAACATTTTGGTAAAGGCAGATTTTCTCAAATGCCATCTATTCTGGACTTCGAAAATGACATAAAAATTGCCACTCATGCACCCTGACTTTCAAGAAAGACGTTAAGCCCGCCTAAATAACTGCGGCCCGAGTGAAATCAGATTTCCGCCCGTAACTAGATAACGGGAATGCAATCAGGAGGGTAATTGAAAGGCCGGCTTCAAAACGTTAGCCTCTTCCTTCGGCGGCATTGACCTTGTTGCACACAGCGCGTCACAATCCTCTCCTGTGGCCGCGGTGAAATATCAGCGCGGGATTGTTCTCATTTCTGTGGGAAGGTAGATGTTTGAAGGCCGCTGCCTCTTCAGGTGCAGGCCTGGAAGTTTGGTCTGATGTGTCTTGAGGATGTCCAGTCATTACGACTGGATTAGGCCCATACATTTGGAAAGATGGGACGGGATTACAGAGTGAGAGCACTTTCTGTTTGGAAAAAAAATTGATGGAAAGCCCTCTCCGGCTAATTCATCCACCACAACCCAGTTTGGGCCCAGAGTTGCCCACGCTCAGCTCCCGGTGACATCCACAGGGTTTGTGCATGAGTTACTGAGGCCGGAATGAAGCCCCAAGGAAATAACGGAGGATTTTTGGTGAGAGATATAGTTGGGTGATTAAATAAAATCATTTTTATGGGCTTTGTTTTCTTGTTTGCGGACTGGTTCTTATGAAGATAAATAGCCGAAGCGCATCAAGGTTAATATTGCTTTTAAGCTATTTGTCTCCATTTGGGAACTCAATGTAAAGGAAAATGAATGTTTTCCCCTCTCAGAAGCTTTCTTCAGTTAAATGTGTTCGCTAATAAAAAATCCAGAGTCTAGCAATCTTTACCAATTTCCCAGGAATAGGCATTAATTCCCTCTAAGTATTTTGGAAAATAGGTGAAAAACCTAACTAGCTAGAAGAGTATTAACTAAGTTAATACTCATTTGATTTGAAAAATCAAATTTGATTTGAAAAAAAAATCATAGATTGACATCTGCACTTTTGACAAACTACAAATGAAAGATGGAAGTCTTGAACTATTGTAGGAACAATTCATGTAAAAATAAAAAAATAAATAAGAATCATGGTCCCCAGCCTCAACTAAGTTGGAAGCTATTTGGAAGATACTTAATCTTGCATAGTTTATAGAGACAATACAAACACATTTTTCAAGAGCTGTTAAAATATTTACATATTTTGACCTATAATTCTCTTCCGGGAATGAATCCGAAGAAGCTAATTCAAAAGGAAAGATGCATAAGCAGGTTTATTAGCTTGTTTACGGCAACAAAACATCGCTTATAACATAAACAAGCAAAAGGCAAGTCGATTTTGGCAAATCGACTTTAAACATTATGCAGCCTCTGAAAATATTTAAAACCTTTCTGACATGTTCGCAGATTAGAAAAAAAAATATTTTCAGGAATATCTGGCAGGCAGAAGGCTAATAGATGATCGTTATGCTGTTGACTGAAAGAGCAAAATGTCGTTTCTCTATTTTTCTGTTCCCATCCAAAAACTGTGGCTGGGTGGATAAAACCGGACGACATCAGGAGCAGGGGAGAGTCAGTTTGTTGTGGCAGAAGCGCTCTGAGTGTGTTCTCTCTGTTCTCTAGACCTGGGCTGCTCTTTGTCTCATATTGATTTGTATTTTGTGGCTCGGCATAAACATTGTCACAGATGGAAGGAAGGCATAACAAAGGGAGTGATCTCTCAGACACTCTTTCAATTTTCTGTCCCCATCCCTTTCTTATTCTCCTCCTCCTCCTCCTCCTCCTCCTCCTTCTTCTTCTTCTTCCTCCTCCTCCTCCTTCTTCTTCTTCTTTCTCCTCCTCCTCCTCCTCCTCCTCTTCCTCCTCCTCCTCCTCCTCCACCTCTTCTTCTTCTTCTCCTTCTCCTTCTCCTTCTCCTTCTCCTTCTCCTTCTCCTTCTCCTTCTCCTTCTCCTTCTTCTTCTTCCTCTTTTTGTAATCCTCACAGGATATTTTCCCATTGATTTATAGAGAGAGTGGAAGAGAGAGGGGAGGTCAGAGAGAAACATCGATGAGAGAGAAACACCTTGATTGGTTCCCTCCTGCAGGAGCTCTGACTGGGAAAGAGTCAGGCTGGGGAGGAGCCTGCAACCCAGGTACGTGCCCTTGACCGGAATTCAACCTGGGACCCTTCAGTCCTCAGGCCAACACTCTCTCTACTGAGCCAAACTGGTTAGGACCATCTTTTTCCTTTGTTAATTTCTCTGCTTGTTACTCATGGGATGCTCGTAATTTTATCTCTTTATTGCTAGACGCTCACTGTTTGAGATTCCTGTTTTTTTTTCTTCCTATGCAAGCAGCTGACTGCTCATCTTCCATACACTTCCCAGTTCTACCGATCTGGATCCTGCTCTCCTGCTAGAGACCCCGAGGCCCTGTCCATTGGGCAAAGCCTTTTACATCTTTTAGGACCGAAGTGACTCTGGCTTTCTCCTCTGTCCCTCTCCCTTCATCTCCAAGCAGAAGGCTCGCCTCTGAGGTGGTCATACATGTATGCTTTCCCCCTTCACAGCTCTGCCCTCAGCAGAGGCCACTGGTTGGTCACCCATGGCAACCACTGGACACTTCTGAGAGCAAAAACATTTCTTCCCTCTGTGCCTGGTCCCTTGCCTGAGACTCCTGCTAGGAACCCAATAAACTCCAGGAAGCTCCGCATGAACTTCCTTTGATCTAATAGGATAAACAATTTCCAGCCATTGTAGACAAGGAAGAAAGTGAGTTATAATTTGGGGTTTTGTGAAAAGATCCAAGAACTTGGAGGGGGAAAAAAATGACCCTTTTCCCTTATTTTTGTTTTGCCCTAAGAAGCATAATCTCATCTCTTTCCATTACTAGTCAATAACCAACGTGTGGTCAACATTAGCTAAAGGTGTGACTACCTTCAAAGGAATGTATTTAATTAAAGTCAATAAGACCGGGTTTCTAATGAACTAGAATATTACTGAATATAATTAGACCTTTATGTGCATAAATTGAGATTTTTAGTGAGAAATCCAGAAGTACTTTATGAGATTTTGAAGGTAATGAATTGCACATGTTTTACTTTTGAAAGTAACATATTGAGTATATTTTGTTTTAATTTAAATATTATTTCTGTTGACCACATAGCTAATACATTACAGCATAGGTTATGTATTAATAATGTAGACTCTATAACCATTAGGAAACATGCTCAAAATATCTGGTGAACATGTTTCCAAGGAAAGTTGAGAAAAAGCATTAAAAATTCAAACCTTAGACCTAACTAGTGTGGTTCAGTGGTTAGAAAGTGGGTCCTCAGACTAAAGGGTTGCAGACTTGATGCAGGTCAAGGCGTGCTTGTAGGTGGCAACCAATCAATGTTTCTACCCCCCCCCACTCTAAAAATCAATTGGGAAAATATCCTCAACTGAGGAGTAATGAAAAAAATTAATAAAAACTTTAACATATCAGTTAATTACTATTTTTCAGTCTGTAAACATAGGCCCCTGTTTCTTAACCTAATTTATCTTTTTCTTATATATATATATAGTTTATTGATTTTTTACAGAGAGAAAGGGAGAGGGATAGTCAGAAACATTGATGAGTTGAGAAACATGGATCAGCTGCCTCTTGCACACCTCCTACTGGGGATGTGCCCACAACCAAGGTACATGCCCTTGACTGGAATCGAACCCGTGACCCCTCAGTCCACAGGCGGACTCTCTAGCCACTGAGCCAAACCAGCTAGGGCAAATTTATCTTTTTCAAACTTTGTAGAAAAAAAAAGTAAGTGTATTGCTCACCCTACAAGCTGTTTCTCCTTTAATAACTTTGGCTGTTTATGTCAATTTACCAGATTAGAGAGGTAATTGACTGGCAGCTGACTCTCCTCTAGGTTGATATTTGCTTCCTCGCTAATTGGCCCCTGAGCATACTCGGGGTTGATGGCGGTGAGAAGGAAAGAGTGTTAAGCCCGGAACGCAAGCCGCACTTACAGAGCACCAAGAGACGATCTCATGCAAAAACAAAGGGGTTTATTCAGACCAGCATGCTGGGGCTCACAACATACTCCGAAAACAGAGCAGAGGCTGAGAGCCCTGAACCTTTGTTACATGACGTTTTTATACAGGGAGTCAGGGGGTGGAGAGCTGTAGTTGGCCTATC